>JBBKCR010000031.1:14169792-14188271 GCA_037577295.1 Ladigesia roloffi | reverse complement strand
CACACACACACACACACACACACACACACACACACACACACACACACACACACACACACACACACACACACTCTTGTACCATCTACCACATACACAATGGTCACAGAAACATTCCACTTCCCTCTATGCGTTGCTCATTGACTGTAACTAACACAACCAATTAAATATATAATTAAAGATGAAGATATCTAAAGCTAAAGTTATATGATTAAACATCTAATTTAAGGATTTATTTCTGAAAGTAAACAAGTAGCTCCAATGAAAGTCTCACCATATAAGACAAGAATGTATCAAACTCGGCACATTGGACAATTCTATTTGAGTTATTCAGTACACAATAATGCAGTGTTTTATTTTAATCGTGTGTTTAATTGTAGGTTTTCTGAGTAGAAATGTGAAATGCCTCAGCTTTACTAAACAATTTAACACAGTAACGTTCGAATGGTGATGAAACAAGGGCAATGTAAAACGATTATTCTTCAGAACCGAGACAACTGGTTACTTTTTTTATCTGAAATTGGTGAAGAAGAAGAGTTTCTAGACTGCTGGAACTGCTGTGTGAACTTAAGGGACTGAGTGCAAATGGCGGCTATTGGGGTGCAAGCATCACATATGCTACAGAGCAAATGTAGACCTTTAAGCAGAACACTAATGATGGGCCAAGTCTTTATAATGGCTTCTCTTAAGTCGTTTCTTTTTTTGTTGAGGAGTCTAAGAAGGGAAGACATGTTTGACACATGCTAACCTTTTGACCTTGGCATAGAAAGTATTGAACTAGTCTGTCAAAATACATGGAACTCCGAATAAAGGAACTCGGTCATTGTGTTTTATTCTCAATGTGCAGCAGAATGCTCAAGACCCCCACATAGAGACAGGCACTGGTCTTTTAACATGTCTGCCATGACACACTGACTATACTATAACATTAATTAACTTTTTCATATCTGTGGTGTGTTTGATTCTAAACGTTATTTAAAGTTAATAAAAGAAAACCATGTTAATCTGGATTTTAAGAAGATTATTTCACCTCTGATTTAAAATAAGCACTGAGCAATAATGCTCATTCATTTCCCTTTTTTCTGAATGAAAGATAGCTAAGCATTTTCTCTACATGACTTGTAAATGTGTTAGGAAGGGGAGTTTATATGATGCATATAATTGGTTCATATATATATATATTTTTCTGCTCACTGAAGTATGGGGACCATCCTAAAGCCCTAATCACGTTTTCACAAGTAGACACTTCCTCACAAAAGAATTTCGGAATGTCTGTGTGTGAGGGAGAGATAATGAGAGAGAGAAAACCCACAGCAGTTTTCATTCAGATTCTCTGTGAAAACGGTCACAGATTTTTTTGACATCTCTAAATGCCTTGGTGGGTCTTTTTGGCAGCCAAAGCACATCAAAATTACACTCGCTATCTGACTCCACTTTCATTCTCCTGCGCTCCCTCCCTCTCGGTTACTTGAACTTTCTGTCTGTAAGTAAAATAGGGCTTGTTCATTACAGTGTGTCATCCTACCGTCCCAAATCAAGGCCCTGTAACTATAAATCTGAGGGCAGGAGAGAAAATGAGTAAGTTCATCCTCAGGAAAAGGACAGGGTGTGTGTCTGTGTGTGTGTGTGTGTGTGTGCTACCTATCCTGCACATCCGCTCACATGCAAATCCTGAGCTGGCTCTTACTCATTACTGAGGGTGAAAAATGATTTAAAAAAGGGATAAAACAAAGAACCACTCCACCTATGTGTGACGCCGATCTATCAATGGAAATTTCAACTAGTCATTTTTCCGGAACATGATGAGTTCTTACTGTGGTGGAGATGACATTTTGTCCCAGGATTTAATACCACGTCTACCATGTCTGACCAGAGCTAAGCATAGCATCCAACAAAACACTGAAAACGTTTTTACCGGTACTTGACGTTTAATGAATTTGAGTCATGTTTAGAAAAGCCACACCCCACCAAACATCTTGTGGGCAGAATACTGAGGTTTTGGTTTTGTTCCATTAAACTAATTAAAATCTGCAGTTCAAACAGCCAGAATGAACGATGCTAGTGTAAGGAACTGTGTGTGTTACCACAGTATGTCGTTATATAAGGCACAGTGCAACCCCTGCAATACACACTAAGAGTAACTGCAACTATCTACTGTTAAACTAATATGCAAGCTGTGTGGATATGGGAATGCAGAACTTTAAAGAAATATCTGATATAGTCTAGTGCTCACATTCTTTAACTGTAACTGTAAATGTTTTATATCATCCTGTACACATTACCCAGTAAACCTTGAACTGTATAATAAACAAACAAATAATATTTAGCGTACGATAATCCACATTTTACTACTTTTACCATTTGTCATAATGTGCAGATATTGTTGTTATTATACTTTGGTATTGCACTTATTTCAGTTATTCAAATAAATTTACACTGGGACTGATTACTCAGTTAAAACCCATAACCCATCGCAAACTAATAATAAATCAGTTAAAGACTTACCAGCTAACTGACTTTGTGATTAGTTTGCAAGTGGAATTAAAAAGCAGGATCTCTTGAACACACACGTTTGTATGTACAATTTAACTGTATATGAAGTTAAATGTAGTGTTTGCCATTACAGGTTGTCTGTATTGAAAGTAAAGGGTTGTTTAAGGTTTGGGCTGAATAGCATCAGACAGAAAACAGATGACTTTAATAGTATTTTTACTAACGTGTTCACTGTAAAAATGAATGAACAAAGTAAAGAATGTTGCATGATTTGGAAGACAATACTTCAGTTTTGCTACAAATCAGTTGTGACTGACTTAAAACAAGCTGACCAATAAATGCTGTTTCTGATTCTGAAGAAATCTCCAGAATTTTGTACAGTATATAATATAAATAATAATATTATTTATTTGTTTGTGTACATGCAGCACAGCTGGCTTCTGTTGCAGATGCTTTCTGTTTTCCATGCCGATGAAAGCACTGCTTGTTTATCAGATGCACATAGTTTGGGTCAGTATCTTTAGAGAGATAAGTGTGTGGGGTTTGCATGGAATGCCGTCTGTGTGTGTGTGTGTGTGCGTGTGTGTGTGTGTGTGCGTGTGCGTGTTTTGCTGGGGGCTTCTCACTCTCAAGACAGATCTGTGGTCTCTGAGTGAAAGTGGTGTTTATACACAGTTATGTATCCTCTGCTACTCATAACACCACCAGTAAACAGTCTTTAAAACCAGTAAGATTCACCGGTTAGTCCCACTCACTGGGCAGTTTCACTACATGCAGTTAGAAGACGAGAGGATGGAAGTGGTTGCAGAGGAAGGGGAGCTGGAGAGGGATTAATCTAAGTAAGGGGGTGCGGTGCGGGTTTTTAGGGAGGGAGATGAAACGCGACCCACCCGCTTTGTGTCTGGACGGCGGTGCAATTTAAACTCACAGATGTAGTTTTAAAGGCAACCTCAGAAATGTGGCAAACAGACTGTGGATGTGGTCAAAAGTTTGGGAACAATTGAAATTCTCCCTGTCGCTCCTCATTTAAGGGAGGAAACCGTTTTATGCCTGCAAACAGCTTTTATCATCACACCACAGCTATTTACTAATGAGAATATTTAATTCCTTCACAACAATTTGTGGCTAAAGTAATAAATTGAGTGCTGATGACTGCTGACCTCACAACAAATGGATTAAGAGAGTGGTGTCATTCTCGAGGTGGTAATACATGTGGGCAGTTGATAAGTCATGTGAATTAATTGGACAAATAACTGAGTATTCGACCGAAATGTGGCCGGTAAACATGATGAGCTATGGCAATAATTCCTGGCATCTAAATTTAAGGGGAAAAAATAATGTAATCTAAAACATTGCAATATTTGTTGAACTGATGTACTGAAGGGCTAATTTACTAATGCAGAAAAAAATACTCTGGTTTATATTATAATAAACAATATAATAATAAGCCTGGAGATTCACTTTACTGGTCTTTAGGCTGCAGCTTCATTTGACCAGTTTGACACTTTAACAAGCAGATAGTATTAATTGATTTTCTAGACATGCTGTGTATGCGTGATATGTTTTAATGTGAAATATTCACAGAATGATTCATATTTTTAAAAATGCTTTACTTCATTTAGTGCTTTAGGTCGTGACCAACTCACATAGATGCAACCCTATGGTTGGGGGGCCGGTATCCAGCACCTCATGGTAGGTCCTCTACTCATGTATGCCCACCAAATGAACAGATGAGTTGAAACAGATGTGTTTGAGAAGGGAAATGATCAAACTGTCCTGGAAATAGACCTCCAGGGCCCAAGCTATATACCTCCATTGCAGATGAAGGCCTCTTCAGGTTAAGTCATCAGTTCATTCTAGGGTAGGCCACATCTGGATCTGTGGACATCTGATTTTAACATGGCAAAAACTGCATTGGGAAAAGCTTAAAAGGCTTGCTTTGGCCATTTGGAGATTAAAAATGCTCCAATGCTAATTTACTGCACTCTAACCCTGTCCCATTGGAAGCAGAATGCTCTGTTCCTTATGGAATGGTTGTGTGCTCTGTGTAGTGGCTCTACTCAGCTAACTGACCCAACCACTAAGGGCTTTGGCCACCTTCCCAACACACTTCCTTGGAAATTGTGGAACTGAAGTGAAGCTTTAACTTTCTAAAACCTTTTTCTAATTTCCTGCCATCTTGTGCTAACTGAACTGTGTCTTCACAAACTGAGTGAGTTCTTGTCTTGTGTGAGCGGGTGCTTGAGATCACCTCAGGCCTGTTAATTGTCAAGTGTATTTTCTTTAGAGTCTCTTCCAAACCAGAAGAGCTTTTTGAAGGAGGCATTGGGTAACACTACATCTGTGTGTCATACACGAGAACAGTACTGTTGTAATTAATTATTAATAATCTATAACAATCAATTAACAATTCTTCTTCCAGCCAATTTAGTTTGTAGTAGGCTATGGGTACCAAGTAACACAGTGCCTAGTCCATGAACTTCAACCATTATAATAGCTTAATGAATTTTAAATAGTTTACAGCATTTTATACAATATTAAATAACACTGCAGAACACAGATCAGTTTGTATTATATTTACAATTAACAATATGATATATTTTAGAGTGCAACATAAGATGAGCGAGGTAGATGAGAGGTGTAGGTGGGAGGAGGGTGAGATGAAACTTTTCCACCCACCTGGAGCCCTCTGGTGTAACCAAATCTTAGAAGAAGTTTTAGAGGTACTTTTATCATACCAAGCATTAACATTTTCAGTCATTTGTGTTTCCGTAGCTCTTCTGTGGGACTGGCCCAGACGGGATAGCTTTCACTCCTGAATCTTATCAAAAGCCTGTCGACAGTTCACGGGCTGTATTTCATTGCACATATTTTATGAGGTACTGACCAGTGCAAATCATGAACTCTACACAAGACCTGCTGGTTTGGAGATGATCTGACCCTGGGCAATTTGGTCGCTGTCAAAGATAATCATATCCTTCCAACTGCTTCCAACTTTTCTGCCTACATGTTGCCTAATTTATCTCACCCCTTGACAGGTACCATTGTAACAATAAATAAAAAAATGATTACGAGCAAAAACATTAACCAACATGAGACAGGCCTATTTAAATTTCAGTGTGAATTTACGAGTTCAGTCAGTAAAATTAAAAAATTTCAGTCAGTAATAATTCTGAATTAAAAATTTTCAGTCAGTTATAATGTCAGGATCAGTTAAGATACATTTGAAATTATGGCAAAGGGAACAGGGAAAACTGTAGGAGAAGGACAAAAAAGGAGAAAGCAGAAAAAGAGAAGTTTAACCTGAGCATGCAAGTGAGTGAACTCCTACAGTTCCTCACAAATGGAGTTAATTAGCGGGAGGCTTTGTGTGTAAAGGAACCTGTGTTTGTTTAGGAGATTGAGCCTGATCACATGGACTGACCTCTGCACTCAGAAACACACACACACACACAGAGGAAAAGCCATGTAATTATCCATGAGCACACACACACACACACACACACACAGAGAAAAAGATATGTAAGTATATATGAGCACACACACACACACACACACACACACACACACACACACACACACACACACACACACACACACAGAAAACATCTTACCTTTCATAAGTTAGGGCATATCATCCTCCACCCATGTCCTTTTAACTGCACACACACACACACATGGAATGACTTAAATTTGCTATCAGGGTTATCATCTCCTTCAATTATGTCTCAGCTCTTTTATCAGTCTGAGAAAGCTTTTACTGGCCTGTGGGTTAATGGGATAGTTTAAGACGACCCCCCACCTACAGAGGGGGGTGGGCTTTTTCCTCCTCAGCCTGTTTAATAACTCTACTAACCCTTTTCCTCCCTACTTAAACCTGCAAAATCAGCCTATTGAGCAAAGTCAGTTTGAATGAAAACGTATAATTATTTACCAATCCAGACAGACCAGTTTTGATCCTTAAAAGTGTGGATTATTGGACACGGATTAAACCTGGTCTTTGACTAATTGGTTTTAGGATAAGAATTATAATGAGTAAAGAATGATAAAGATCCTTGGACCTGAAGCTTTGCTAACTGCTTAATCATTTTCTCTACCAAGGGACACAGTGTAGATGAGAAGATACATTTCAAACTCAACTCATATGTCTTTGTTGCTGACAAACAATGAGACTAAAAGTTGCCCATGTAGTTATCAGTGCTGGCTATCTGTGTTTGTAATAACAGCAGCAGGTCCAGGTAGTACGTCAGGGCTTGTAGTGGACCAGGGTTTGGGTCAGGCTCTGGTTTCAGTTTTTGGGAGTCCCTCAGGGTTCTACTTTAGGCACAGCTCTGATCAATGCTGACAGGAGCCACAGACACAGCCTATCTTAATGTGTTTATTTAGACAAAGGGGGGAAAGGAGAAAAGGCAAAGATGCATGAAGAGCTGGAGGCAGTGAGTGAGAGAAGAAGGATCATATTTCTTTAAGAGTGCATTGGTGTTTTTTTCAGCTCTCCTCCAGCTTCCTCAGGGCACACTTTTTTGCTAAAGGGGTGGAGTTTTTGGTGGCCCACGCTCTTCTCTCTTTTCGTGTGATTGGTCAGTGGAATACCCCCTTGAATCATCATCCCAGCCTCTAACTTCCATGCTTCCACACTTGTCCAAGGTTTGTAGAGTCTGGAAGCTGGAGCTGTGTGTGAGTGAGTAATACTTTTGGATAGCACTGATTGAGTAGGAGCAGTTAGACCATGGCAAACTTTAACTGTTTAGGATTGTGGGCTGTGCTTGGTTTGTAGATTTCTTGGCTTAAGATTTCTTATGGCTGTTGTTGTTCTATGTAATAGACTGTTTTAAAAAAAAATGAAGTGGAAAATCACTTCATATTGATGTATTTGGAACACATTTGTATATGCATTTGAATGAACTTGGTATATGCATCCTGTAAACACAAATTTTGTTCTGTAATTTTTAATGCTGTAATTAGCATTTTATACATTTTTATCTAGTCTAATTTTGCTTGAATTTCATGTAATATTTTTTCTTTTTGCTTGCAAACATTAGTTGCACCTTGAGATTTAAAGAGCTACTGTGAGAGCAGATCCTGTTGATGGTTGGCTTCATGTTCATGTGTAGATATTAGAATGTTTATCTGAGAACCTAGTCGCTAGGTAGAAGCTCACACACAGCCATGTTTCAGTTTTGGCTTCTCGTCATTTTAACCGTGTGGCCATTTTGTGAGGCCCAGTATCTAGACCATGCTCCCTCCATTATCCAGTACCATGTTTGGGAAGAGCAGCCAGCAGGGACAAGGGTGGGCCGCCTGTTGGATGACCTCCGTCAGAGTGGGGAGACTGGGTCACTGGAGGACTTCCGGGTTGTGGAGCATGGTAGGGCCCTGCCATTTGCTGTGACCATGAGAGATGGGGTGGTGTCAACACTGGGCCGGCTGGACCGGGAGGAACTATGCCGTGGTGCTGATTACTGTGAAATAGACTTTAATGTCCTGTATAGGAAGGGTGGAGCTGTGCACTTCCTCCGTGTCAAAGTGGAGGTGAAGGACCTGAATGATCACAGTCCTGTCTTCCCCAACCCAGTGCAGGAGGTGGAGATCTCAGAAACAGTTGGACTAAGGACACGGATTCCACTGGACCGTGCTATGGATCCAGATGCAGGTCCCAATGGGCTGCAGACCTACACCCTAACTCCCAGTCAGCACTTTACCCTGGATGTTCGTCCCTCTGGAGGCACCAAACAGGCAGAGTTAGTTGTTATTAAAGAACTTGACAGAGAGATGGAAGAGTCAATTGAACTTACATTAGAGGCCTGGGATAAAGGCAATCCACCTAGATCTGGAAGCACTAAAATCAAAATCCTAATACTAGACTCTAATGACAACAGCCCTATGTTTGAAGAAAGTTCTGTGGTAGTGGAGCTTTCAGAGGACACACTGCAAGGCACTGTAGTTATCAACCTTCATGCTACAGACCCTGACCAGGGTGCTAATGGAGAGGTTGAGTATTCGCTCAGTAAGCATTCTCCATTAGATGTGCAAAGACTATTTAGTGTTAATCCTCAAACAGGAGCTGTGGTCTTAAAAGGCCCTCTGGACTTTGAAGAGAAGAAATCTTATGAGATAGATGTTCAAGCTAAGGATCGAGGGCACAATGCTGTACCAACTCATTGCAAGCTGCAAGTCAGACTTCAAGACATTAATGATAATGCACCTCGGATACACGTTACATGGACACCTCCGGACTCACCTGTGGCAACTGTGTCAGAGGGAGCTTTGAACGAGACTTTTCTGGCTCTAGTGATGGTATCTGATGCAGATTCTGGGCCTAATGGGAATGTACGAGCCCGTATTCAGGAGGGGTCAGGCCCCTTCCGTCTCAAGCCGATCCATGGAGACAACTACATGATTGTTACAAATGGAAGTCTGGATCGGGAACGACAGATGGAGTACAATCTCACTCTTCTAGCACAGGATAATGGTGTGCCCTCTCTTTCTTGTGTAAGGCACCTAACTGTCCATGTACTAGATGAGAATGACAATGCACCAGTGTTTTCTAAGACTCATTACAAGGGTGTCTTCAATGAGAACAATGTACTGGGATTGCAAGTCTTGACTTTAGAGGCCCATGATATTGACTTGGATCTCAGTGGAAAGGTGTCATATTCAATTAGAGAGTCAAATGAACTGGGGACACCAACTGCATCCTTCTCCGTCCACTCAACCAGTGGGGCTGTCACTGTCCAGCAGTCATTGGATTATGAAGAATCACCCATATACTCATTCATTGTGGAGGCAGTAGATCATGGATTCCCTCCAATGACCAGCAGTGCTGTTGTGCTCATAGAGGTCCAAGATGTTAATGACAACTATCCCATCATCAATGAACCACTTCCCAAAAGAGGTATTGCATCCATTAGTGTACCAGTTAATCCAGAAAAGGGAGAGATTGTCACTGAACTTGCAAGAAAAGTTCACACAACCGTGCATACACAGAGTAATCATTCTTCCCATCATAGACATGAAGGTTTTCTGGCCACAACCATTATAGCCAGTGATCCTGACTCTGGTCTAAATGGAAAGCTTCAGTTTAGAATAATAGATGGGAATCCCACAGGACTGTTCTGGCTGGACAAAGACACAGGCCAGTTATATGTGAACACCACCAATGCCACTGAATTGATTGGCAAAGCTTTTAAAGTGGCCATTGCGGTATCAGACATGGGAACACCTTCACTTGTCACACAAGCAACACTGGAGGTAACATTCATAAATCTTCGTGACCACCTTAAAAACTCTTCTCCTGGCCAACAGGCTCAGTTCAGTTTCACAATGCTTTTAGCTATCTGCCTTGGGGGAACCTGCTTGCTGTTACTCTTAACCATTGCTTTGGTTACTACCTTCTGTCGGCCAGAGAAACGAGACAACCATGCTTACAACTGTAGAGAAGCTGAGTCTACTTACGCTAGTCACCCCCGCAGACCCCAGAAGCACATTCGCAAAACCGATATTCAACTGGTACCTGTCCTAAGGGGTCGGAGAGATGACCCACCTGAACATGAGACCCAGCTGCTCTCATCTGGGGCACATCTGGATGAAAATGCACATCCTCAGGACCAGCTCAGTCTTTCGCCAACACTTGCTCGATTAACCCGTAGCCATGCTTATCCAGAGAACGATGCGATCCTTCCACTCACACAGAGCAGAACACTCAGGAAACCTGCAAAGATTGAATTAGACTGCCCTCATAGCCCTACAAATTCCTACAGAACCCTTCGCAAGGGCCGGAACTTTTCCTCCTCTTCATCTTCATACTCACAGACCAGCACACTGAGACGCCACAAGCCTGAAGCCCTTGAATCTGCAGATCCCTCAGAGACTGAGGCTCTTGGACCATTCACACAAACTACACTCCGGAGACAAAAGAACTCAGAGAAAAGCAGAAAGATAGAAGAACAAGACCACAGACAGATCCTGAGAAACCTGGTCCGGCTGTCCATGGCTGCCTTTGGGGAGAACTCGATTGAGCTTTCTTCAGCCTCACCTGAGGTTCAGGTAAGACAAATGTATATAATCTGTACGTAAGGGTAATCGTGTCTTGTTATAATGATTTTGTTTCAGTTTATTGAATTTCATGGCTATCAGAATTGATAATACTTCACAAAAGTCTACTTTCCTGTGTTTTCCCACCGCTGCAGTATTACTGGTGGCTGGTCTATATCTATGGCAGCCTGAGGGGACAGCTGACAGATTATGTTGGAATTAAGGCGCTGAGGTTATTCAGGCAGTCACAGCCTGTAACCCGAACCACTAATATGCCTCAGGAGAAATTTTTAACAGTCCTCAGTAATATCACATGACACTCACTTATTGGATGAAAGAAAAACAGATTCAGTCAAGGTTTGTCAGCAGTGGGGGAACATTTACTTCATCTCAGTCTAGATATGTCTGCACAGTAAGATCATATGTCTTTGATATGCCTTACAAAGTCTCTGGGCAGCTGATTTTTTAAAAAGCAACTCATCAAGTTCTTATTTCAAAAGGCCGAAAGTGCTGCACTGGTCAAACTAGTGCATCCTCTGGACCTGGGTCCACCCATATGCATTTCATGAAGTTAACAGAACAAAAGGGCCTGGCATGGGTCTGCGCCCTCACGTGAACACCATGGCCAGACAGGAAGTGTATAGATTTTACCCCCCTCCCAGCCTCCCACATCCAATTTCCTCTTTCTCTCCACCCTCCTTCCCTCATCTAGTTGGCCCAGTTGGCAATTTGACTTAAGGAGACACTTGGAGACCCCAAAGAGGAAAGGGAGACGAAATGTCGCAGTGTTTTTGCCCCCATGGCTGAGACTGTATTTCTAAGGTGCATCCTGGAAGGAAGCAGCCTGTAGAAGAATAGGCCCTGCGTAGTAATGGCTTCCTGGCTCCCCCTCGTTCGCCCAGGCTCGACTCAGGACCTCTCTCTGCCCCTATCTACACCTCACATTTCACAATAGTCCGGTGTTTCCTCTCTGTCCTCCATCTTGTGTTGTATCCGCTCCCACAACAAAGAGATGTACATTTTACTTAGGTTTTACCATTATTGTCATATAGTGAGAATAGAAAAGTGGAGGGGTGCCATATATTAAAGCAACTCATAAATTTTCTTACTGTTGTAAAACTAGCGACCACATTTTCCACCATTTTTACAAAGAAATATTTAGTAGTGGTTGGCAATATGGCCAAAAAATGTTTTAATTATAATTAGGAAAACCTTTATTTGTATGTTTGTATTATATATCGTTGTAAACTTTCTACTAAACAGTGTACAGATAAACCTGCTCAAAAAGCTCAAATCATTAGATATTTCACGTGCATTCATTTTTACATCTATGACTGGTAGACACTGTTGGATTTCCCTGTCATATATCAAGATTTGTTTGTTGATTTCCTTAGTGAAAAATAACAGAGGAAGTTCTTAATCCCATTTTGTGTTTTAGTTTTTTAAGGATAGTAGCAAAATTTATTTGGGAATTATAAAGTAACTTTTTTTTTATTATTCCACAGCAGGTGTCTCAGCTGTTGTCTTTGCTGCATCAGGGCCAGCTTCAGCCTCGACCAAATTTCCGTGGCAACAAATATTCCCACCGAGCTGGCCGGTAAGACCCGTAGCTCTCTTGTTTAGAAATACATTTCTAGTTTCACAATGAAGGGCAAAACCAAATTTCTGCTGTCCATGGAGAACCAGGCATCCTAATAGTTTTCTGTTATTGTTTTTTGCATGATTTCAGCACGGGAGCTGCCATATACCTTGCGTGGCACTTGAATGATACCAATAGAAACCTGAACCAATAGAAACCAGAATCTTTTACAATAACTTTAACATACATTAGAATTTATCTTCCCGAGTTAAGTTACCTTCTGGAGACAATTCTTATTTTGTTGGATTATATGTAAATTAAGCACCATTGGGTTGAGTTCCAGGTGAAGAGGGCTAGTAAACAGGAAGAGCCAGTCATCAAGTTCCAGAAAACAGTGTCTCATTACCCTCATTTGGGACCATGGCACCGGTGATATAAGGGCAAGGCATGCTAGAGCAGGACCCAGTGTCTAACTTGCTCACCTGGCTAATACAGCAGTGTCAGTTAAAGATACACTCACCTCCACTATTTACTCTTCAAACTTTGTGGCTTTTATCTGTCTCCATTCCAGTGGGTTCACATCAATATTATCTCTGCTGATCTCAAATAAATGCCATTATAAAGTATCCTTGACTCATTGCCTAGACTTGACTAGACCAGTGATCACACCATCAAAGATCCCACACTGTTCCTTTCGGTCTTTGACAAAAACAAAAACATCATAATGCTTCAGCCGACCAAGACATTTTCTCCAGCCGACCAAGACGGTTTGGAGAAGAACCTTTTCTATTCCAGCTTGACCGTGTCCCGGTGTACAAAACAAGCTCCGTAAATGGCTGACTAAGTTCTTTGTTAAAGGCCTGCACAGAGCCCTAACCTCAACCCCATCCAACACCTTTTGGGATTAACTGGAACAGAGATTGTGAGCCAGGACTTCTGACCTAACATCAGTGTCTGACCTCATAAATGCTTTATAGGGGGAATGGGTACAAATTGCCATAGAAACTATCCAAATTTATGGAAAGCATTCCAAGAAGCTGTTACAACTTTAAAGGGGGACCAACTCGATTTTAAAGTCTGTGTATTTGAATGCAATGTTCTTAAAGTCCCTTTCGGTGTAATGGTCAGGCATCCTGATACTTTTGACCATACTTTCTTTCTTTTCTGCGCAAATATATTCAGTCTTAGCATGCACCACTAAGCAGACAGCTAACAGATGTTGACAGCCCCTCCTGTGCTGCTGTTTCAAACACAAATACACTTTTACTCGATCAAACACTCATGAATTAAATTTCTCTTTGGAGATCTCAGTACATTTTCCACACAGTTCAGTTTGAGAAGCCATGTGTTCTCAAATTCCATAATTTATCCCTTAAAAGTTCTCTTTTGTTGTGCTCAAGGTCAGGCACGCAGGATGCTGATTGGCTGAGTACCAAGGACAGTGGGCATGGAGAAAGTGAGCCAGGAGACGTGGACTGGGAGGCGGGCAGGGACTCTCCGGTCGACCATTTACTCGAAGAGGGCCTCAACAACCCTGGTGAGAGACTTTAACTGTTTAAAGGTGTAATAGCTAGCAACCTTGCCAGCTTCAGGACAGGCTTATCAGTATATAGTGATTAACCTAAGGGATAAGTCATTGATACCCAAAGAAGCCAGATGATCAGCCAAGACATGTTTAGTGTGCTGTTTTTTTTCAGTTTAGTACTGGAGCTACAAAGCTAATGTAGATAACTATCACAAGAATAGAAAGTCACCAGATCTTCCCTATGTATACATTTTCAAAACTTCCAGCTCTTTACTGCAGTGATGCAGCCTTTAAACTGAAAGGAACTTTCCCATGTAGCCAAATGCAGTAGACAGCCCTTTAGACAACAGGATCATTGTGAATACCACCAGTGGCCTTGACCAAAATGGCTGCCTTCTTTGTTATATATTTTCAAATGAGTCCTTCTGCATCCTAAACCACATCAGCACGTCTGATCATGTGTGATAAGGGTGAGAGGTTTAATGCGTGTCTCGGGCCGACGGCCGTTCTGGACTTTTAGGTTCTGAGAGTTGCCCGTAATGTGACGAATGTTTAGGCGGCTCAAAAAAGAAGTGAAACAACTACAAGAAGAGAATCAATTTGCACAAACGTATCTCCTCTGCTGATCTTGCTGTGATTTTGGCGAATTTATATATAAACTGAACTTCCTTCTGGTTTAAAAATGCATTGTAATGCGCGGTACCAAATATTACCAGTTTCTGTTTTGTATTGCCTTACATTACCGTGTACATTACAAAAAGCAATGCAGTACAGTAATTAGTTACTTTTGTAATGCATTACTACCAACACTGGTTATTAGCCACATAGGGCTCAAAGCTCCAGTGCTAAACTAAAGAAGAAGAATCTGGGAAACAGGCCTGCCTTGGCTGGTAAGTTGGGGTACGTGGAAAATGAGGTAAATGACATTTTTCACCAAAATAATAAAAAAAATGAACAGGTCCTGCATTCCAAATGAGGCCAAATGAGTTAATGGCAACTGTATCCATAGCATAATATTTAATTAATGTATGAATCTAACATTAAGAGGGGAAGAAAATGTTTGACTTCCTCGGGAACAGTCTGATGGATGTTCTGCCCGGCACAGTTCTGCTTGTTATAACATGTCTGTCTGAACTAACTGAACTCACAAACGATCAAGTCTGACATGAGCTGGATCAGGTGTGCTGGAGCTGGAAAAGAGTTCAGAGATCCTCCTGGACTGGGATCAAAAGCAGCCAGCATGCAGGCTCGGAGTTTGAGGCCAGTTATTTCAGAATTCTATGTCAAATTCAACCCTGTAATTTAAAGACCTGCCAATGTCAATTCAAAGCAGGTCCACTCCTAAAATTTCTCATTCAGCTCATTCTAATTTCCACACTGAACATATAGAAGCAATTCCATGAATCAAAACACTGTCATTGTCCTATTATCATGTGGAGGAATGTCACTGGGGATCGCATTACATGCAAAATTCATAATGAACTCTAAAGTATTTTGTTGGCACTAAATGTTAACAAACAACCAGAGCAGGAAACAGTGATTCAGTGGCTTTATCTTCAGTTTCTGAAAACACTGCTTGGCCTTTTCCTGTTGTTTAGCATGCCCATTGTTTTGGGTCAGGACTAAAATGACAAATATTGCTGCAACATATTATTACTTATGGTGTAACACACCTCTATATACTTATATTGCCTTCGCAAAATATAACTTTCCGAAAACTTAAAAAAAAAAAAAAAAGGATATATATATTTTTTACAGCTAGTCTGATTTATATCTGACAAATGAGTTTGGCGTAACATGAATAGACACCTATAAACTGAACATGTTGGATAATGCTGCTACTTTTGTCCCTACCTAATGTTGATAATTGTTTAGAGATTATTGATGATTTTATTGTCAAATTAGTGAAAGTTGGTGTTGGATTAGCTGTAATGACTTGGATGAATGAATGTCTCGTTAGTACTAATCACCATCCACTTTTGAAGGGGGTTTGAAGACAGTGGGCTACAGTTGCCATGCAAAGACCATTCAATGAAAAGGTAGAATGATGGGATTTTCTTCCTTCCAGGCAATTTTACTCCTACTATGATGACTTCATGGCAAAAGTTGCCAATTTCACAAAATACATTCAGTAAGCACGCATTAATGCAACTGCAGAATATGTTCCTGGTTTTCTTCACGTAATTGATTAGTGTATATAGCACATGTAGTTATAAAAATGTTAACGAACATAAGGAGGGGATTTGACAATAAAAATTTGCTAAGGTATATATGTTTTTTTAATTGTTGGAATATGTTCAGTAAGTTTACATTAGTGTAACTTATTTCAGTTGTGTTTAGAGCAAACATAAACCTTTGTACTTCTTCATGAACTTTCGTATAACTTTGCTCTATTAATCCCTCCTGCAGATGGTGGATATACCAATACATTCCTTGCATGTGTGTTTTATATGTATAAAGTCGTAGGTGCACTGTTGGTTTTCGCCCCCACACTGTCTTATGTATGAAGGATCTGTAAACGTCAGTATGGGGTTCCTTCCATGTATTGTTCAGCATTTCACCACATTCTGACTTTACAGCCCCTGCTTTGTTCTTCCATGCCAAAGACGCTCGTCTTGTTTTCTCCTCTTTTTTCCGCTCGCGAGTCTTGGGGCACCTTCGGGTCAAAATGGGAAGGGGGGCGGTTGTGGTGTCTGTATCTTCGGGCTGAGCGTGATTGGAGCCCTTTTGAAAGCTGTGATGAGCTTAAAGGAGCTGTGATCTCAGAAAGGTGTGAGCGAGTGATGTGTGTGTGTAAGAGTTGAGTCAGCCTTCCTCTAGGGTAAAATCTGTTAGCAGGGTTACTCATGCTGATGCACTGTGGTGGTCAGATGTGCTGATCTTTCAGAAGAGAGGGTATTTATTGTACAGGTGGTTTCCTGTGTCCCGCAGGCATTTTTATTCAGCTTCCATTTAGTTCTCTTTGCTTTTACTAAGCATATCATGTCATAGGAGCTTTTAGGTGATAATACCAGTGTGTAACTTTGGGACTTCCCTTCATTTCAACACACACGCAGGCATACATGCACATACACTCACATACACCTGTGCATGGATACATGCAATCAGATAGAAATGTGTAGAAAGAAGTGTGTAGTATAATGTGTGCAATAACAATGGCAAATATGCATAAACATTATAGAAAAAGTGAACAATAGTCATATTAAAACTTAAAACTTTCACACAGCCGGTATTAATATGGTCCGTATGTGCGATTTAAGTATTTCTATGTAACAAATTTCTAAGTCTAAATCCCAATAACCACAAAAAATAAGTCAGAAAAACACGTACATGTACACACACACACACACACACACGCCTCTGTCCTAAGGCTATGCTCGTAATAACTCCTGTTATGCACTCATACACAATGGGATGGTGAGCTGAAGAGCCCTGTATCTGTGAGTCTGTATTGAAAGTGTGCATGTGTGCACTTGTATTTATCTCCAGTTGGGACTGAGTATTGTAAAAAGTGATGGAAATGAAAGAAAACATGAGTGTCGTGGTGACATTCAGCTTCTCTCTATAGGATAAACGTGCTTGAAAGAAAAGAGTCAATTAGAGACATTAAAGAGGCCAAAGCTGATCTTTTTGTTGAGGGCACATTTTTCCACTGGTCATTTAACATTTATAGCATTCAGCTGTTGTTTCTTTAGTTTAGAACTGGCAATCATGGCTACGATCACTAGAACCCAAATAGGCCAAATCCGTTCATTACAGATACCTCTCTGCTGAAACTGTGTCTATCCTAAGGCTGGTAATTAAAAAGCAGTTGAAAAATTAGACACCCGACCACATCAGAAAGTTCAATTTGCCTTGAAGAGCCGACTGTGGGTTGCGCAGGTTGAGAGAAATTTTGATCTTTTTTACACTTCAAGTGTTTGTTAACAACATTAGTCTCTTCTGTTCTGAACTAAAGAAGCGAAGTCAGACTCTAAACGTGTCTTCGCTAGTCAAGCACAACTACACTCACTTAGTGTGTCTCAATTAGACTTTTTCCCAAACTATTACTTGTACTCTGGATTAAATACCAACACAGAGAGACATGGAAACATCCCTTGAGTACAGAAATACAAACTTGTGTGTGTTAGAGTTACTAAGTGTGTCTCTATCTTCAGGACATTGCTTTGAACACAGTGATCCCATGGTGTCCATGTCTCCCCTGGAGATGTTTTCTCCTCATTTCTTTCAGTATTGTGTTCCCCTCTTGGCTCTCAGAGTCACGCGGCTGACCACACACTACCCCGTCAGCAACACACACCACGACAAAAGAGTGTATTAAGCCCCCATACCCCCCCACCCCACTATTGCCTGTTACTCAACACATTCATACAGTCACTGCAGTCAGAGTTCATCAGTGAGTTGACAAGAAAGACGTTTAATGTGCTCTTTTGTTTTAATTTTGGACGTTAATGAGTCTACCTACACCAGTAGATGTTCTCACACATCTTCACATCTCGCTGTTTTGTAAATACCAATGTGTAATTTTTTTTTACATTTAAACTTTTTAAAAACGATTTTATTAGTCTGTAGTGTTTGGTTGATGTGTTCTGTTGGTAAGTTATCTTTGGGATTTGACTGGGATCAAGTGTTGAACAGCCTCTCCTGTAGCAGAAGTCTTCCACTGTGGCGACTGAGTGGTTGTGGCCAGACTTTGTAGGTGATCTAAGAGCCGGCTCTGCTTCCAATTAGAGAATAATTGTTTTTTGAGAGTTTAACAAGGTCCCCTCTGTTTCCCCTTCTCTAATTAACTATAAACGAGAGAGAGGGAGAAAGAGAGAGACAGAGGGAGAGAGAGAGAGGGGGAGAGAG
>JBBKCR010000031.1:14133777-14145056 GCA_037577295.1 Ladigesia roloffi | reverse complement strand
CCAGGCGTGCGCTTTTCTTTGATTCCAGGCGTGCGCTTTTCTTTGATTCCAGGCGTGCGCTTTTCTTTGATTCCAGGCGTGCGCTTTTCTTTGATTCCAGGTGTGCGCAGCGAGCACTGTGTTTCAGATATTTTTTTGTCAGTTTGCTAGTTTGTAGTTAATATTTATTAGAGGAAGAATCTTTAAAGATTTTGTTACCTTAAAACACTGGTGTCTTTGGGTGCTCTATGCTCAGCTTCATGTTCGCGGTGTGAAGAGAAATAGTGCTTTGACAATTTTTTTTTTTTCTAAAACAGTAAATATCTGAATGGTTGGTAGGCTGACATCATAACAAGGCAAATGAAATAAATTCTCAATGTAGTGCCTGCAAGCAACCATACTGGAAATATTAGAATATTTGAACCTTGTGGTCCCAATGTTCCCAATGGCCTAATGCCAATGTCTCATTCATGTGCTATCTGAATGATCCCAAATACTTATATGCTTATATGGCATATAAGTCAGATATGTATATAATTTTTTTGCTTCAAAATCAATACGATGTACAATGAACTGCCATTGCACGGTTCTTCTGTTCAAACTCACCTTACATTACTCACATGTTTAGTACTCAATGAGATGATAGAAAACTAATTAAAATCTGTGATCTATTGTTATACCACAGTCACAGCCACTAAGCATGCAAAGGTATATCAATTATATTACATGAATGAAACAGTTCTGTGAGAGAATCTTTAAAGTTTGGTGTCTAACAGCACCATCTAAAGCAACTAATACAGCATTACTACATGCTTATTGTGTTGTCTTCTCTCTCTTTCTCCCTCGCTTCCTCGCTCTCTCTGTAAGGGAGCGGCGTGAGCGGGATCTTCATGAGGCCTATCTGAAAGCTAAAACTCCGGCGGAGGCTGCTGCCGTGTTAGAACACTACGCCCTTCGCTTCACCATCAGCGAGGCTGTGATGGAACGCCTCAAACTGCCCAAGCTGCTGGAACGCAGTGTGTCTGCTGACCCCACACGTCTCTCCACCTCCCCCACCACTCCTGACCCCTTCACCTCCTCCTCCAGCCCGCTGCAGTATCTGAGGCAGCAGTCCCTGCCCGCGCCTAAGTTCACTGCTACCGTGGAAGCGCGGGTGACAGGGTACGGAGCAGACCGGGACGCCAGTGGAAGTTCAAGGGCCTCCCGTTCAGGAAGAGGTGCACCTTTACTCGCCCCCAAGCCCTACGGCCATGCCAGAGCAGCCAGCGCTGAGGCAAGGTCAACCAAGGTACAGAGTTCAGGTCTAATTCTGTAAAAAGAAGAAGTGAGATATTTGTGAAGTACTGTATATTTTTAGAAAGGACAAAAGAGAGAAATATCTAAGCAATAATGTGTTTTCAGACCCAGTTGGATCTCTAACGTTACTAACTTTAGATATGAGTGACAACTTGAATAACCAGTGTTTAGTTCTGTAATTGGAAGATTTCTCCTTTCGGAGGTCTGGGTTAATATAGTAATAAGAGGCCACTGCATAAACATTCAAATATTGAACTGAACTGCTTTACCTTAGTTTTTAGCTCAATCATTTTCCTAAATAATTCCTAATAATTCTTTAAAGCATTTTAAAGGAAATGACAAAACATCAAAATGATGCAGTGTTTATAGTTCAAAGAAAACTAATTATTCACTCTTAAACCAAATGGAAGTAATGACTTTACAGCAGTGTTTTAGACTTTTTCTCATTAAATAAGATTTGATGCAGGTGACCATTAGTACCTCGTAAAGCAGAATGACATTGTTGTGTAGGAATTTAACACTGGCATGGAACATTATCGAACATTATTGAACTCATGGAGATGCTGATTTAAAAATATTTTTTTTTCCACACCTGTAGTAGAAGAATTGAAGATAGGTTGATAAGTTGAATATAGGAAGGGACAAGACCTCAGAAATTTACAAGCAGATGTTTTTTTCAAGCCTCTGTATTTAAAATGTGTTGAAAAAATTGCATTCTTACTAATTGGTGGGATTAATATAACCTAGAATTTCTTTCCTGTGCAATCTATAGGCAAAATGACTGACATGTTAATGAAAATGACTTTATCATGTTAATCCTGTACAAATAGTGTTACATCACTGCAGATCAAAGGAAACCTATAAAACATAATTCCAGTAGCCATGTGCCTTCGCTAAATGGACTTTATTGTAAAATTACATTTCTTGGTTCCCTCATTTTGGTCTTTAGTTTATCTGCGGATACTGTTAGACAGTTATAGGTTTTAGCTGATGAAGGATATTGGTGCATTGGAAGACTGAATATCAAGTGATTTCCTGAGGAAACAAAGAGGTTTATGACGCCCCATGATGGACGGTATGTGTAGTGTGTGGCATGGGAGCATGTTGAATAGATGACAGTGTTCTGTGTCCTGTGAATATGTATTTGAGTGGGTTTTCTCTGCATGAAATGGCTCCAAAGGGACAAGAAGTTTCTGCAATGAAACCCTCCATTCAGCAGCGACGAAGGCTAGAGTTACAGCCCACACACACACAGACATATAAGACTGCCATTCATGTAGATGTTTCTATCTTCTCACTGGTTTCACTGCTGGCTCAAACATATATATAGGTAAATAGGTAAACGTTTACATGGGCACATTTATTTCTGCATGACGACGTGAGTTTGATTGTTTTTGTGTCACATCCACCTTTGTCCTTCTCTCTTCTCAGCAGGATAAAATGGAACGAGTGAACGGAGAGACAGACAATGATCACAGTGCCAGAGAAGAGCGAGAGCAGAGTCCAGAGAGAGAAAGAGACAGACAAGAAGATTCTTCTCCTCTACTGTTCTACCCTTCTCTCTCCCACAACGCAGACTCAGACAGTGCAGAAAATCTCACCTTAGAGGCTCAGCCTTTGGATAGATGCACAACCTTATACACACCGACACACACTCCAGAGCCAGAGTGTGCGGAGACAGCGATCTCAGAGGCAGCGGGACAGTGTGGCATGTTGCCAGATGTACAGAGCCAAGAGGAAGAGGAAACACAGAAAGAGCAGACACCCAGCCGACCCACCTCTTTACCAACGGTCTGCTCACACACATATACACACACACACACATACACACATACACATAGTTTAGGTAATATTAGTGCATAGGGCTTTGTGTGTATATGGGACATGTGTGTATGTGCACATATACACACACACTGTAGAATGCGAAGGTTTTAAACATTTACATACAAATGTAGGTGTCTCTTAGAATTTATCCCCAACCTCAATCACCATGAAGGCAGATAATTAACACCAATACCTTCTATTCTCTTTCACTGTCCGCAGTCATTTTTCATGTGCTTTTTTGGAATAATTCACGTCCACGAAACCTGTAAGATATGCCCTATAGTCACTTTCAGTAGATTCAGGGCAATTATTGAAGAAATTATAGCTGCAGACATTCCAAGCTCTGACTCATCCCACTTTTCGTGTCATGTTGGCAGTTCCTCCAAGATCACTGACAAGCCTCTATTAGGTTTTAAGCCTTCTTCTGTGAGAACTCATCAGCATTCTTATATCACAGTGTATCATATTTCTAACATAACTCTATTTTTGGGCTTGTATTTTTTTTTGCAGCTGCCAATTGAGGAACAGGAGGTTCCTCAGGGTCAGGATGTATCTGAACCCCTAAAAGTGGAGGAGTCCAGACCAAATCTATTACCAGGTGTGTGGCATTCAGTGTTGGGCAAGTTACTTCACTGTAATGTGTTATTTATTGCTTGTTACTGCCACTCCAAAGTAATTTGTTACATTGCAATATTACTGTATTTAAAATGTAAGGTATTACACTACTATTGCATTACTTTTAAGTTACTCTCGCCAATATAACTAGAAATATGGATTTTGCCCGTAATATGCAAATGTTTAGGCAGCTCAAAATACCAAAGGATTCTAAAATTCCTGCCGGATGTGGGGCGCAGGTCTCAAAAACAGGACATGTCTGGGAAAAAGAGGACGTCCCCCTACTTTTCTCTCTGTCTGACTACATGAAGTGAAACATTTCTCCTCTGCTGATCTCGTGGTGATTTCGGCGAATTTATACAAAGAAGACCCAAAAATTCTTTCCAGTTTAAAAATGCATTGTAACACGCATTACTGACATTTGTATCAATATTACCAATTTTTGTTCTGTAATGACTTACATTACTGCGTAACAGCAAAAAGCAATGCAGTACAGTAATTAGTTACTTTTGTAACGTGTTACTCCCAACACTGGTGGCATTGTTGCATTTTCCTGTTCTTCAGCTTGTGATTCTCTGGCTAAGCTCTGGCGTCCTCCAACGAGACAGCACTTTACATCATGTCAGCAAGATTCAAATGTGTGCAGTTTAAAAGTGTCTATTTGGGATATTCATCTCCAACAGCCAAACTGTGGGTGTATAGAGAGCCTTAAACAGCAAAATTAGGAAATCGATCCCCTCATTGTCTTTTGTTCCTCACATGTGGATGTGATTGTGCACATGAGGACACAAAGACGCCAACTGGGACCGGCGTTTTTTTTTTTCAACTTTTCTCATAAGTGCTTTTCCTGCTTAGAGAATGAGCGATCCACAGCGGAGCAGACAAGGGAGAGCCCTGACGCTGCTGTAATCAGGCAGAATGGCACAGAGCAGACTGCACAGAAGACAGACGCTTCCTCTCACAGCGACACAGCAACTAAAGAGGTCTGTCTATACACCAAACCCACTCTAGTGTTTTGCCTTCTTTGGGAAAAATGACTACATTTTATTTTTTATACTAATTTTTTTCATGTTCTTGAAATTTTATGTACCAACACCCCACTTTAACCCTCTTTATCGCTTAGAATTAAACAGATTTTGTCTTTAAGACTAAATGTCTTTTCTCAGCTGTGTCTATTTTTACAGGCAGTTTAGCCTGAAAGGTACAGAACAGTCTGAAAGACATTAGAAATATTTTATTTCGGATGTCTGAATCCTTTGCAAGGCAGTGTTTGTAGTGACAGCAGGATCTTCCTATTTATTATCTCACTGTCTGCAATAAAACACTTCTCCTGTACTCATGGTTGTGGTATCATACAAGATTAGTTAAAAATTGGCTTTTTTAATTGCTCAGGCTTTTCATTGCTCAGGCACATTTTTTAACTATCATACAGTTTATTTATTATTATTAAAAGAAAATACCTGTGTGTATTTTGAGAAATATGCTTCATGTTCTAGATCAGCAAAACTATTCTGGAATCCCCCCATAAGCCTACATGCCAACAAGAGCCAGACGGTGTAGACCAATCAAACCCCAAGACGGTCTCTGGACCTCCAGCAACAGGCAAGTAAACTGTGTAGCATTTCCCCTGAATGACATTTCACCAAGCATTTTAGACGCTGAGCAGATGCTCACATGTCCACTTCTCTCTTCCTCTGGATCGTTGTCTAGAGCTGGACAACAGTGCCCAGCTAACACCGTTGTCCAGTAACCCTAAGTTACGCTGGGACTTCTTCACCTCGTCAGGTAAAAATCAGCTGATTGGCTGAACTTGCCCCTCCCCCTTGTGTGGAGTGTTCCTCTGGGCTTCCCATTGACAAGTGTGTGGTGTTTGTCACGTTGCTCTAACCCCTCACTGGTTGTTTTGCACTCTTCGTCTGGTGTCCACGTGTGTGGTGTAATTAAATGCAAACATGTTTGAATTCTTTTTTTGAAACTGTGTGAAATTAACCATGTTACATGTTCACTACACTGATCTTCACAGTTGGTATTAGCAATCTTAAGTTCCTACTTACCCAAAGAAGTGATTGTCTGTGCTGTGCTTCTTAAATTAATACATTAATGACCAAAGTATATTCCATCCATTTGATTTATAGTATACTAATGATATTAATTTACATTCTTTATTAAATTATATAAAATTTTAGCTTTTCTTAATAATTGTTATATGAGTGAATTCTAAATCAATCACTGAAATCTTTTTGTGTTCCGACTTTAATAAATATACTGCATTTATGTATCCAAGCAATGTACCATTTTTTTCTACCATTGACTTGTACTATGAAATGCATTTTTTATAAAATTCTTGGGTAGATTATATGCCATGATAGAAATTTATTTTATAAGAAGATAATTGTTCATCTAAAGTGCATCTACAGGCCAATTCAAAGGCCTTTACAAAAGAGACAATTATGAATAAACAAAGTATTAGTGCATAGACAACATTGAACTATATATATATATGTACATTGAACTATATGATGTAACAATAACTGATTAAACCAGAAAATCAAAACTCAGGCCTAAATAAAGATACGTTGTAGGAATAAACAGTAAACCAACAAAATTGAAAAAGGAGATATTTTTGGTATCTTTTCATTTTATTTTAAATCTTCGTTTGTCTTTTTCCTACAGAGCCTGCAGAGAAACAGCCAAGAAATGTAAGTGACACCATAACATCCATCGCTCCTCTCTCCTCATTCTCATTAACTTGCTGTTTCTCCTCTGGTATTAAAATGCAAATTATTAAACAGTTATGAGTTATTTTGAGTAATTAGTTGTATTATAATGAGGGGTGTCAAATTAACATGTTAATTTCAATCAGTAAATCACTGAAAATGTAATGTGTTAAAAAATGAATGCTTATTACCTGCACCACTTTACTTTAACCCGGTCTGTTGTTCTGTCGAAATATGCGACACATATAGGTAGTATTTTTCTACAAGGCAACATAATTCACCAGAACGCCTGTGCATGTATGTACATTGTTGCCACATGCACCTTACTTCGATCATTGTTCTTGCTGAAGCATTTTTCCTTGATTGCTCTGACCAATACTGCACATTACAAAAACAGTTATTAAATTTAAAAGATGTTGAAAGACTGTAATGTTGATTGTTCAATCACTCGTATGCCAAAAAAATTAGTTAAATTTCTTTTACAGTAAAAATTGTGATTAATTTAGATTAAATAATATAATTGTAATCAGTTAGATATATATTTTTAATTATGCGACACCCCTAATTATAATTACTAATGTTAGGAATGTCCTAAATGGGAAAATATGTTTATTGAGGTAATCAACAGTTTCGTGGCAAGAAATGCCTCTAAGTACGGACTACCAGAGGGAGAGTTGGCAGGGTGTGCTCAAACTATCTTTGCTCTTTTCTTCGTCATCTTTTTTCTGTCATAGAGATAGAATAGGAAACGTGAAAAGCTTGGAAGTAGTTTTACACCAACTCTATCTATCCCCTCATTCCTTTCCCTTTCGTACGGTGTGTGTGTGCGTGCGCGTGTGTGTGTGTGCGTGTATACCTGAACGCGGTACGGTCAGGTTGCTCCCGTGGTTTTGAATCTGGTGAAGCGGGGCGAACACTTTTCTTGGGACCCCGAGGAAGAGCGCAAACGTCAGGAAAGGTGGCAGCGAGAGCAGGAGCGCATGCTTCAGGTACAATAGCTTCACTAACCTGAGCTTCAGCTTCAGCCAGAGCCACACTGGAGACACGTAGACTGCAGAGCATTCTATAAATATGGTGCCAGGCTTGTCCAAGATTGATTTTGGTAGAATTTAATCTCTCAAGCTCATGATACACGTTTATAAGGATGAAATCGATGCATGCTTTTACTACCCTGGCAAACTGTTAAGCAAAACTTTACACGAAACACTTGATGGGTGGCAAATTAAAGAAAATCATCTTAGTAAGATGTTGGACCTCCAGGAAAATTGACACACCTTGAATTTTCCATATTTTTATTTTTTTCCCAGCAACTGTGCAGCTCATTGAATGAAGCCAATGTTTCTGAGGAGTATCTCACACATGGGTTGCGGCATTATCAGAATCAGGAAACTAATCATCCTGGAGGCACAACAGACACAAACAAACACAAACAAAATATTAAGCATGTAATAAAGTTCAAATAAAACTATAAAAAATGATTATTTACTTATCATATATTCTTTACATTATATACAAATTATTTTTTTCTTAATTAATCAAATATTTTGCCACCCATCTGTAATTTGTCATTTAAAGCCCATTTCCCCTTAACTCAAATGTAGTTAATCATTCAAGACATGGTTGCTTTAATACTGTGGTAATGTAAGTCCATTAGCTATGATGATGTAAGCCTATAGACACCAGTTAAAATTGTACTGACTGTGTGCTTGAACAAAATAAGATGGTACTAAAGACATAAGCATTTCTGTTTAAAATGTTTAGAAGAATCCAGTAAAGTTGGAGGTAAATGATGATCTAAGGGATATCAGTGCAATGTTAACTGGTGTGCATAAGCTTTTATTACTTATTCGCTCCATTAGCCTCATAGCTACAGCACAAAATGTGTTTTATATAGAACATTTAGGATCAAGCTATATAATTGCTTTTGTGAGCATTCATTTTAAAACTGAAATAGCTTTTTCAGCACTTCTGGTAACATGAAGTGTGGTTTTGAAAGGATAATACAGGTGCATGCATATTCCACTCTGGCTTAGTGATTGCCTGCGATAAGGATTCGTATCAGGCAGAACTTTCTTTTATAAATAAACAAGCAATTGAGTTCAATGCAAATGGAGCTTTCACCCCGTTCCCGGTCACTGAAATCTGAGAAGACTAAAGTAAAAGCATGTTTAAGCCGGAGCAGCCAGAGAGGCTTGTTCCAGTCCTGTAACCAGACCAGAGGCTCAGGTGCACTGCATAGAGACCTAACCTAAACCCTGCATGGTGCATGGGTCCCCTGCTTAAGATAAGACACCCCTACTGCCCATGAGCACCACTGTGTGTGTGAGAGTGAAAGTGTGTATTGTATGCGACCGTGTATTATTTGTGTGTGAATATTCACCCTTTCCTACCAATAACCCATTTTTAAACGCACAATCATTCAGCTTCAGGCCTGAAAGATACATGTTTTTTTAATAAAGAACAGAAGTTGTCTGAAATGAGTTTAGCCCATGGAATTCACGGTTATCTCTGATAATAACAAAGGCGTAAGGAGTGGTAACAGGTATAGGGGGTGGTAACATTTATAGGGGCAGTAACATGTTTAGGGGGTGGTAACAGGTATAGGGGTGGTAAAATTTATAGAGAGGGAACAGATATAGGGGGTGATAACAGTTATATTGTGTGGTAAATGTTAGAGGGGGTGGTAACAGGTATAGCTGCTGCTAAATGTATAGTGGGTCATAACAGGAATAGGGGTGGTAAAAGTTATTGAGGGTGGTAACAGTTAAAGTGGTTGGTAACAGGTATAGGGGCGGTAACACATGTTGAGGGTGGTAGTAGTCTAGTTGGTAAAACACTTGTCTGTAAACAGGAGTAACACAAGTTTACAGGTTCGAAACCCCACTTTCCATGAGCAAGACTCTTATAATAGAATATGATAATAGTTATGTATCGGACTGTATAATACAATGAAACTTTGTAATTACATATAAATACTGTTTAAAACCCTTTGTAAACTCATTTTGTCATTTGCATAAAGGAATCTTAACAACAGTAGAATGCATATTGACTGATTTGTCAATATGGAGGTGATTCCTCATGTTTAAGATGTTCACCTGAAGGATTGTGCCTTTAAAATGTTACTGCACTCCTGGTTTTGGCTGTTCTTGGGCTGTTGCTTTACTAATCTACTTCTTTTCCTAATGAAACAGTTTCCTCACTATATCTCAAACTTTATATAATTATTTTCCTCATTATTAACCTTTAGCTCAAACAGTATACATAGTCACACAAGTGTTCTTCAACAGCAGTTTGGAGATGCCAAGTTAGTGAAGGAAGGTGTTCTGATGCCAGTTTTCTTCTTAAGACATCTCATCGTTTCTGTGTGTGTTTGTGTGTGTATGTGTGTGTGTGCTTGTGTGTTTGTGGGTGTGCATATGTATATGTGGGTGTGTGGGTGTGTGGGTGTGTGCATGTGTCTGTGTGTGTCTGTGTGTGCGTGTGTGAGCAGGAGAAGTACCGCCGTGAGCAGGAGAAGCTGAAGCAGGAATGGGAAAAGGCTCAGAGGGAAGTGGAAGAGGAAGAGAGAAGATACCATGAAGAGGCAATTATATGCTGTTACTTATATAATAATATGTTTTATTTGAAAAGCGCCTTTCAAAGCACTCTAGGACACTGTACACAACAAAATAATAAAATAACAATAATCTGTAACTTGTAATAATAGAATTAGCATCAAATAAAACCTGTGTGAAGTGATATGGACTTTTGTTTATTTAAATATCTCATATTAATCTCATTCACAAGTTTTTGCCACCTGAAGAAGATCAGTAAGAATGCTGATTGAGAAACATTTTAATGCATTTTACATGGATAATATGGGTGACAACTGACTAGCCTAAACTGCTAAAATGTAGAAGAAAACAGACACCAAACATCTCTTGGCTAATCATGTCTCGTCTAATCAGCCACTATTCCTATACAATACAAGGCTATAACACTCCTCATTTATAACTGAAGCACTGTTTGTTTGAAAAAAACACATAGGTGGTATATGGGAGCTAATTTGTGATGTGATCACTCTGATCACTCTTTACAACAGCTGGAATAAGCCCTTTATGAATGTTTATGTAGGCCTGTAATCTTATGAAAACTATTTTAAAAGTTACCTAACAGAAAAAATGATCCAAATAGAGCATAAATGTGTTGCTTTCAAGTTTATTTTATTAATACATTGACACAGTCTGATATGAGGTGTATTCGATTTTTTTTTCTTTGCAGGAACGTAAGATTCTAGAAGAGACCGTGGCACCTTTGACGCCGCACTCACCAATGCCCCCCTCCCCCAGCTGGCAGGAGACCACGCCCCTCCCCAGCAACTCCACACAGCACAGCATCGTCCACTCACTTGCTGACTGGGAACACAAGCAAGAGGGGCTTGAGAAACAGACGGTGAGGGAAGAGTACGGGTGGATAAGTGAACAGATTGTTTTGACAGTGAGTCCGGGGAACAGATGCCACCCACAGGCTGGGAAGCCTAACACACACCCAGAAACACACATAGATAACCACATCCACTCTGGGCTGAACTATACCGAAGGCTCTCACAACTACCTCTCGCTCTGGCCACTCTCCTCTCCTCCAGTTTCTCTTTCTCCAGTCCTTTTTGCCTCTCCCTCTGTCGAATGGAGAGCCCGTGTTTTTAAAGTGTACTGGCTCCCCACTCAATGCTGGACACCTGACCCTCGTCATGGGAAGACCCCGAGTCCTGGGTCTGTGTGGGTGCTCTGCCCCCTCGCCCACAAACCCCCCCCCCCACAGTACACTAAATGAACAAGAACAACTCACATATCAAACTATATTCTAGAC
>JBBKCR010000031.1:14083391-14096710 GCA_037577295.1 Ladigesia roloffi | reverse complement strand
ACACACACACACGCACACACACACACACACACACACACTCACACACACACACTCAAACACACACTCACACACACACACACAAACACTCTCATAAACACACACACACACACGCACACACCCACACACATACACTCACACACTCATACACATATATACACACCCTCACACACATAGTAATACACACACTCTAAACAAAGAGAGCAGAAGTAATTTCCCTGTGTTGAGTGATTTGTCCTTTCAGGAATTTGGATTAAAAAGCTGTAAAAAAAAAGAGAGTGTGAGTGTGTGTGTGTGTTTATGTGTGTGTTTGAGTATGTTTTTTCGTGAGTGAATGTGTGTGAGTGTGAGTGTGTGTGTGTGTGTGTGTGTGTGTTTGTGTGTGTGAAGAGGAGTGAAGAGAGGGGGATGAGGAGTGACAGAGAGGGGGAGTAGGAGGAGAGGAGTGAAGAGAAGGAGATGAGGAGTGAAGAGAGGGGGATGAAGAGGAGAAGAGTGAAGGAGGAGGGGATGAGGAGTGAGAGAGAGGGGGATGAGGAGTGAAGGAGAGGAGTGAAGGAGAGGGGGATGAGGAGAGGAGTGAAAGAGAGGGGGATGAGGAGAAGATGAGTGAAAGACAGAGGGATGAGGAGTGAAAGAAGGAGGGAAGCTCGTTACTATCACTCTGCCACATAAAATTAGCTGCATTTTATTTTAATTAGAGCCGCATTGTCAGAGACAACACATGAATAATTCAGAGCCGGCCGTTACTTGTTATTCCTTCAGAGCAGCCTTGAAACCATTCTGCACTCGTTTTCTCCTCCTCCCTCACTCTCTCGCGCTCCTCCTCCCTCACTCTCACTCCTCATCCCTCACTCCCTCTCCTCCTCCCTCACTTCCTCTCCTCCCTCACTCCCTCTCCTCGTCCCTCACTCTCTCTCCTCCTCCCTCACTCCCTCTCCTCCTCCCTCACTTCCACTCCTCCCTTGCTCCCACCCTCTCCTCCTCTTTCACTCGTTCTCTCTCCTCCTCCCTTATTCCCACCCTCTCCTCTTCCTTCGATCTCTCTCCTCCTCCTTCGAATTTACTCCTCCGCCCTCGCTTTCACTCCTCCTCCCTCGCTTTCACTCCTCCTCCCTCACTTTCTCTCCTCCCTCGCTTCCTCTTCTCCTCCCTCACTTTCTTCTTCTCCCTTACTTCCTCTCTCCCTCCCTCATTTTCTCTCCTCCTCCCTCACTTTCGCTCCTCCTCCCTGTATTTCTCTCCTCCTCCTTCACTTTCTCTCCTCCTCCCTCGCTTCCTCTTCTCCTCCCTCACTCTCTCTTCTTCTCCCTTACTTCCTCTCACCCTCCCTCACTCCCTCTCCTTCTCCCTCACTCTCTCTCCTCCTCCTTCGATCTCTCTCCTCCTCCCTCTCTCTCTCATCCTTTCTTGCTCCCTCTCCTCTTCTTTACACCTGAAAGAGTGTGAGTGTGTGTGTGTGAGTGTGTGAGTGTGTGTGTGTGAGTGTGTAAGTGTGTGTGTGTATGAATATGTGTGATCTGTCTGACCGCTTCTTGTTGCACAAAACCTGATTTCCATAATTGACTCTGTAAAGAATAAACTCTCACATCACTCTCCCTTCATCACACCACACAGAGAGAGAGAGGCAGAGAAAGAAATAAAGATAGAGAAAGAGGGAGAGAGAGAGAGAAATGAAGAGAGAGAGGGAGAGAGAGACACAGAGAGGGAAAGAGGGAGAGAGAAAGAGTAAGACCAGGGGAGAGAGGGGCGAAAGAGACATAGAGAGAAAGAAAAAGGGATATCTTTCTTTTCTCCGTGTTCACTGGGGATCTCTCTGTTCTTGTTAACTGTTTGCTGCATTGTCATTTTCATCTCTACTCCTTATCTTCATCCCTTGCTCTTTCTCTCCCTCACCACGGCTACAGCAGTGTTCTAACATCAACATCCACAGACTGAGAACCGATAATAACTCTACTCTGGTTTACTCTGGTTTTACATGGTATCCACACTGGAAATGTACTGTAATGTATCCAGTGTTTATTTTAATGTATGCAGTGTGTACTCTGATGTATCCAGTGTGTACTGTAATGTATGCAGTGTGTACTCTGATGTATCCAGTGTGTACTGTAATGTATGCAGTGTGTACTCTGAAGTATCCAGTGTGTACTCTGAAGTATCCAGTGTGTACTCTGAAGTATCCAGTGTGTACTCTGAAGTATCCAGTGTGTACTGTAACGTATGCAGTGTGTACTCTGAAGTATCCAGTGTGTACTGTAATGTATGCAGTGTGTACTCTGAAGTATCCAGTGTGTACTCTGATGTGTCCAGTGTGTAATGCAATGTATCCAGTGTATACTCTTATGTATCCAGTGTGTACTCTAATGTAACCCACACACACACACAAACACACAAACACACACACACACACTCACAGACACACATTTACGTAAACACACACACACACAAACACAGTCAGACACACACACACATTCACACACAGACTGTCACACACACACACTTACACACACAGAATCACACACACTCATACACACACACACACCAAGTCAGAGTTACTGATTAACTTGCAACTAAGTTAATTATTAACTCTCAGAGGTCAGATGCCTTTTTTAACACACACTCACACACACACAGAAATGTGTATTAAGTTTTGAGACTTGTCCTTTTTACGAGCCGTTTTAAAGAGTCATGATGGACATAAGGTACAGCACCATTCAGAGTGTGTGTGTGTGTGAGTGTGTGTGTGTATGTGTGTGTGTGTGCGGGTGTGTGTGTAAGTGTGTATATGTGTGTGTTTAAGTGTAAGTGTGTGTGTGTGTTTGAGCGTATGCGAGTGTCTGAGTGTGTGTGTGTTTGAGCGTGTGCGAGTGTATGTGTGTGTGTGTAAGTGTGTGTTTGAGCGTGTGTGTGTTCGTGTGTGTTTGTGTGTGTGTGTATGTGAGTGTGTGTGTTCGTGTGTGTGTGTGTGTGTGTGTGTGTGTATTGTTATAACAGTAGAAATACTGACCCTTCTTTCTTTCTCTCTTTGTAATAACCTCCCTTTTTATTTTCTTTCATTCTGTAACCCCCCATCACCCCCCCACTCCTTGAAGTATCCATCCCCACCTGCACCCTGTGACTCAGCACATGCACACACACACACACACACACACACAAACACACACTCACAACCACACACACAAACACACTCACACTCACACACTCTCTCTCTCTACACCGGTCATCCCGTTTCCATGGTGACGGTGCAAGCACAGGGCAGGCTTGGCTCTAAAGAAGAGAAACGCTGCTGGAATTACAATGTTCAGTTAAAGAGGAGGAGAGGAGCGCGGGTGGGGGAGAGTGAGTGAGTGAGTGTATATGTATGTGTGAGTGTGTGAGAGAGAGAGACTGTGTGAGTGTGAGAGAGAGAGACTGTGTGTGTATGTGTGAGTGTGTGTGTATGAGTGTGTGTGTGTGTGCATGTCAGTGGGTGTGTGATTGTGTGTGTAATTTGTTACTCAGATTTGCTGCTGAGTGTGTTCTATAGGAGTGTGTTCTGATGGAGTGTGTTCTGAGGGAGTGTGTCTGGAGGAGTGTGTTTTGGAGGCGTGTGTTCTGGAGGAATGTGTTTTGAGGAAGTGTGTTCTGAGGGACAGTGTTCTGAGGGAGTGTTCTGGAGGAGTGTGTTCTGAAGCAGTGTGTTCTGAGGGATAGTGTTCTGAAGGGTGCGTTCTGAGGGTGTATGTTCTAGAGGATTGTGTTCTAAGGGAGTGTGTTCTGAAGGAGTGTGTTCTGGAGGAGTGTGTTCTAATGGAATGCGTTCTGGAGGAGTGTGGTCTGAGGAAGTGTGTTCTAGAGGAGTGTGTTCTGGAGGATTGTGTTCTGAGGGAGTGTGCTAAGAGGGAATGTGTACTGGATGGGTGTGTTCTGAGGAAGTGTGTTCTGGAGGATTGTTTTATAAGGGAGTGTGTTTTGGAGGAGTTTGTTCTGGAAGAGTGTGTTCTGGAGGTGTGTGTTCTGGAGATGTGTGTTCTGGAGGAGTGTGTTCTGAGGGAGTGTGTTCTGGAGGAGTTTGTTTTGAGGGAGTGTGTTATGGAGGATTATGTTCTGGAGGAGTGTGTTGTGAAGGACTGTGGTCTGAGGGAGTGTGTTCTAAAGGATTGTGTTCTGGAGGAGTGTGTTCTAGAGAAGTGTGTTCTGAGGGAGTGTGTTCTAAAGGGGTGTGTTCTGGAGGACTGCATTCTGAGGGAGTGTGTTCTGGAGGAGTGTGTTCTGAGGGAGTGTTTTCTCCTCCAGAACATTTCCCCTTTGTTCTGGATGTGACGCTCGCTGCAGGTCTATTATAGGAGCGATGAGGAGCTGGCAGGACCTACGTGGTCAATTACTGCATGTGTGTGAGGTAGCAAATTGTGTGTGTGTGAGAGGCAGTGAAGTTTGTGTGAGTACAAAGTCTCCGGTTTCTTTGGTTAATAATTTGCAGGCCCTGAAATAAGGGCTGTTCCCGCAGCAGGAGCACTAACTAACTCTAAACAAGAGAGTCATCTTTTATGCATGTTGGCCAGTGAGAGTAGCTTAAGCTCCAGCGTGTGGAAAGACATGCTGTAGTCACATTAATGTAATGAGAACCAAAATAAGGAAGAAAAAAGGAGGAATGATGGGAAATGTGAAGATGGAATACTGTACCTTAAGCTCTCATGTACCTTTTATGTAAAAAAACAAAAACTTCTGCTTAGACTGAAAGTCACAAATTCACAACTGGATCTGAATTTCAGCTTCTTCACAATCTTTTTATTGAAAAATGAACTTTTTCTTAATTATTATATATGTATATAAAAAAGAAAATTATGTACATTTATTAGACTGCAACACAGTGTAGGGAATAATTAATGGAATCGGATTAGGAGAAATAACACAAACCACAGGATGACCAAAAATGGAACAGGAACGGAGCTTCGGCCGACGTAGAGTCAAACAGGCTGTGTGGCACAGGTGTGTGTGTGTTATTTATGTGTGTGTGTGTTTTTAGTACTACTCTCATCCCACACAATCCCTTCACACTCACACAGCCTGAGTGTACAAATAAAAAACATTTCCTGTGCATTCGTGATTCGGCACCCTGTAAAAATCATCCCGAGTCATCCCAACCCGAACAGTCCTCACACACGGGCAGACTCAAACCATAACAATGGTAAACAACAAACAAATAAACAGCAAAACATTGTTATTAACATATGTACAGCTTGCATAATTAAAAAAAGAAATCCCTTCCGGTATGATTGTCCACTCATGAGGTCCAAACGGAGGTGTGTTTATTTTTGGTTTATTCTACAGGACGGCACAAACGGGGACCGGCCCCCACCAAACCCGCCCGGTGGTCCCAAAAAAACCTGCCACCGATCCCCACTAAACCCGCCCGCTGGTCCCCACTTTACCTGCCCACCAGTCCCGAACCGACGGGAATGCATTCGGAGCTCAGCATCGTAATACACTACCGCCGTCGGTTGCGAGCCCTTATTAATCCAACCCCGTCCAGACGCCAAGCAAGGCACTCTCCATGGGCATGAGGAATGTGTGTAAAGTGTGTGTGTAAAGAATGTGTGCAAGGAGCTGGCGAAGAGAGGAGCCAGAATTACCTGCCATTAATCTGTGCAAACAATTTACTCTATTCCCCCCGACAAAACGAAGGCAGAGTAATTAAAGTCGTTTTTCAAAGACATGGTGCAAAGTGTTCTCTTAACCTGCTCACCCGGCGTCATGCCTCGGCGCCGCCCGAACTCTTGTTTACTTTTAAATTCCTTCATTCAGCAGAATTGAGTATTGCAAACAACCATGATACCTTTTTTTTTTTTTAAATTAAACCGAACTCAAAACATAAAACAGCCAGTGTTGAAACCAAAAAAATGAAAATTAAACAACAGATAAAAATGATATAAAACAAATCAAGTGTGATTTTTGCTTTGAATGTGACATACTATGGGTTTTATTTAAAACAAAAACAAAAACAAACATGTTCAAAGGAAGATCCTTCATGTTCTAACCATGTAACATGCATATTTTATGTTTTTTTTTTCTTTTTTTCAGTGCAGCTTTGGTTTAACATTCAGTCCAAGCCCCTTAATACACGCCCTCGGTCCACCTCATGTGGACGTGATGGTGTGGTACGCTGCTGTGGTAGGCTGTGCTGTGGTACCCTGCCATGCTTTCGAAGTGGTCTCCTACCTGTTTGGTGCTATATTTCGGAGGGTTGGTCTTGTAGCTGTAATCCGAATACTGGTCTGAACCGGTTGAGGTGTTGTCCCCGGTTCCTACAAAGGTGTTGGTGGCAGGCAGGTCCTGCACCGCCTGGTGCTTCTTGGAGGCCGAGGGGGACTGAGGCTGCAGCTGAATTGAGGGCAAGGGGGAATTTGAACGGTAGTGGCGGCCCAAATCGGGACTTCCTGGCGGGTAATTCAAAGGCAGGTGGATCCTTGGACTGTCACTGACACTGTCGTTCATGAGGTTGAACTTTAAGCCTTTCTGAAGGCTGGCCTCTTCGTCCTCCTCCAAAGGTTTTGCTGGTTTTGGTGCCTTGCCCTTCTTGCCCTTTTTGCCCTTGTTGCTTTTGGGACCCTGTTTGGGAGCATAAAGGTCTTTAGTCTCCTTCTTGCCAGCCTGGTATCCACTCTTTGTCTCCTTCTGCAAACGGTGGATGATCACCACCACCACCACAATGACAAGGATGACCAATGCAATTCCCGCGAGGCTTCCGTACAGGATGTTATTGCGCTGGACTCGCTCGTAGGCTGGATCCCCCGCAATGTCCATGTCCAGAGATGTGTAGAGGCTGTGACCGACCAGAGACTCCACTAAAGTGATATTGCTGATGGTCTCATTGACGAATATGTGGACCAAAGCGGTTGTGTGCCTTGAGGGTTTGCCCTTGTCACTGACTTTGACGACCAGGCGATGGAGGCCGTTGTGCTTGCGGGTGAATTCTTTGGCAAGAGTGATCTCCCCATCCGTGGGAGATATTCGGAAAAGTCCATGAGGATTGCCTCCAGTGATGCTAAAAACAAGTTCAGCGTTTAGACCAGTGTCAATATCTTCTGCTTCCACCTTCTCCACACGAGTGTCGGGGCTCGTCAACGGCTGCAGAAACTTGTAGGATGAGTTGGAAGGCTTGGTAACATACGGGGCATTGTCATTCTCGTCCAGTACGTTGATGGTTATACCCACATAGGATGAACGAGGAGGTTCCCCTCCATCCACAGCCTTCAGCCGGAATGTGTAGGTACTCTCTTTCTCCCTGTCAAAGGAGATGCTGGAGAGGATGGTTCCTGTTCCATTCTGAATTACGAACTTACCATTGTCCGGTTCCACAGACAGATGCACACGGGCATTTTCGCCCTTGTCTGCATCTATGACTGTGACCATTCCAACGGGACTCAGAGGGGGCATGTTCTCCAGAACAGAGAAGCTGTAACCACTCAGCATGAACTTGGGGTCATTGTCATTGCGGTCAAGAACCTTGACCACCACCGTGGCTGTACCCCTCAAGCTCGGTACCCCTTTGTCTGCAGCTTCCACATGAAACTCGTAGCGTTCCTTGTACTCGCGGTCCAGCTGGTTCATCACTCTGACCTCTCCAGTGTTCTGGTCAATCTCAAAAAGCCCTTTGGTGGCGGAATCTGTGATTAAGGTGTAGATCAACTCTGCGTTAGTGCCACTGTCAGCATCTGTTGCCACTACATCCAGAACTTTATCGCCTGGCTGGTTCTCCTCCGCAAAATCCACCTCATACACAGATGGGGAGAAGACTGGGGCATTGTCATTCATGTCCGTCACTTGCACTTTTAGGGAGTTAGTGCTTGAGAGAGCGGGGTTGCCAGAATCCACAGCCACAATTTCAATCCTGTACTCCTTTATCCGCTCGTAGTCCAGTGGTGTGGTGGTCTGGAGGAAGTACTTCCTCTTACTGCTGGCGTCTGAGGCTGAACGTAGCTGGAAGGGCACATCGCCCGCCACCACACAAGTCACTACAGCATTCTCGCCCTCATCCCTGTCTGAAACCTCCACCAGAGCCACGGGGGTCCCCACAGGCATGTCCTCGGAAACATTGGCAATCCCATCCTCATGAGCGACAAGACCGAAGCCTCGGATCCGGATGGATGGTGCGTTGTCGTTCCTATCTTTCACCGTGATGGTCACTGTGGCTTTAGAGCTCTTGGCCTGCGGGCCGTTATCTCTGGCCAAGACATTGAACTTGAGAAGTGGAACCTCCTCGCGGTCCACAGAACCCTTGACCTGGATAATGCCTGTGTTGTGGTCGATGTGGAGGAGACGCTGCACAATGGGCGGTGGCTGGTGCAGGCTGTAGGTCACCTGTCCATTCAGACCCAGGTCATCATCATTGGCCTTCACCTGGTGCATGGAAAGAGAAAGAACAGTCATGAGCATATTGAACATATTGACAAATTTTAGGAATAAGCTAAGAAGATGATGCTAGACTAGTCATTTAATATTTGAAGATACATTCACTTCTTTTGATACTATTTTATTGCTGTTATTTTTCATTTAATTACAATAAATACCTGCAAAGTTAACATGTTTACGTTACCATGTAAATATAGGAACATGCCTTCACTGACAGTTTTGATTTCCAAAATACCATATCTCCAGACTTTAGAGACTGTTTGTATCAATACTACACCATCGTACCGATGACAGTTTTTAGTATTCATGCCTTAACATCTGAACACACGTCTAGAGTTCCTACAGTGTCAGCAGTATTTCAGGCAGCGAAACAACTAAAATGTTCCATAATGCATCGCTATTACATACACTTCACCTATGCAGCGCCTTTTAAGAGACTGAGAGTGGCATAATCATCATGTTTCCACAGAATCTACACATAAATATGACACCACTCACAGCACCATGCATTCCATTTCCCACAGTTGGACAGGATCCACGTGAATGTCAAATACCGGTGGTCTCACTCACATCAATGACATGCCCAGGTAAATGAGGCGGAACGCTCAGTTCCTCACATTATTAAAAAGCACTTGCTCAGAGGGGGCCATTACAAGGGGATGTGGAGGAGGGCAGCGGACCGGTCCGGCCTACAGTGTGTAATCTGTTCCAAAATTACGTCTTAAACACTCAGCAAAGGACGTGAAGGCTCGTCCTAAAAGTGCATTAGGCTAATTAATAAATCAGCAGCGCTTTCCACAAAACCCATGTCAAGTACCTTTTAGCCACAGGGCTTTTGCTCCTTAACGGTTTCTTACCACCATTAGCATCACTAAGAGACTGAGCTGGTCCTGGCACGGCCTGACGGGGAATACAGAGCGTGGCCAGCTCTGCCTAATGAGTGTACTTAGTTTTAAGAAGCCATTAATTTATGAAATAACACAAATTGTTTTGAATCTATAGAAAGTCATGGTTGAAATGAGCCCTCGCAAGCTCAATTGGTCGCACAATCAATTGCGGTTTGATTTAATTGAAGGTTAAATTGAAGCCTTCCACTTCCCCACATAAGCTCTCCAATGACTTCATAATCTTAATGAAAGTTGGAGTTTAGAAAACGACACATTTAAAAATTTGCATACGCTCTGTAATGGTCATTTATGTCAACACGGTTAGTTTTAGTGCTCCTAGTTTCTCTCTCTCTCTCTCTCTCTCTTTCACTCTAAAACCACTGTGGCTTCAGTCCATGCATTAGAGAGCACAGCTTTAATCTGAGGCAGTCATAAGATTATTCATGAGGCTTAAGTTATTATTGCTCTATATGAGTCACTCTGTTTCATCCGCCAAACAAGCTGGGAATTCATTTCATCTAATGTGTGTTTGAAGAGCATTTCTCTCAACAAACTAAAACACTCCATCAATGTGTCTATCCCAGTGAAATTATAAAATTAAGCATTTTAAAACCAGCACTGCTTACACACGCTGGCACTTCAACGAGAGATTATGAGGCCCGGGGTGGGGTGTGGGGGGGTGTGTGTGTGTGGGGGGGGGCGGTGTTCTTAACGTGCACTTCGAAAACAACTTTTTTTGCCTGGATTAATTGTTGATGGAGAGATTAGTGGTCTTTAAAAACAATTTTATGCGTGGACACTCGTCTCAGATTGCTCTTGGTAAGTATTCAGCTCTCGCGGCGGCCTAATCTTAACAGCAGCTGCGTTTCCACAGCAGTTCAACATTTAACGCTCCCCGCCAGTCAATAGCTCACTTGTGTTTGGTAAAGTGAGTGTTTAAAGGAATGGCGATCAGTGGATCGATAGGCAGGGTAAATATGATTGGCCTTGCCTGTTTCTGTAGGCGAGCACACTGAGACTACAGCCCAGGAGGGAAGAACACTTCAGCTGTCAAACTCCTCCGACGCTGATTCCTGAGGTGCCACACTGTAGCACAAGCCTACTGACAGCTTTTACAAGCACTTCCTCGCAAAAGGGTATCACAGCAAGCGTACCTGAACCCTCATCCTACAGGTTAGAGGAAACAATGTAAATGATGTCTTCCCCCTCGGCCTGTGCCAGTGTAATCAGAACGGTGTCAGTCTGAGGCACAGCCGCCTCCAAGCCGTTCCTCCTTGGTGTCCGACAGGGTAGGCTTTCTGTGTTTTCTACCCTTGAATGAGTAAAACCCTGCCAAGCACTTCTGTAAATGTAACACAATGCCAGGGGCATAATTGTACGAGGCTGCGGGGTGATGATGCAATGTTGAACAGAAGCGATTTCACCCCTGCTGGTGTGGGGCTACAGTGTAAATCATGAAAGAAAGCAGAAAGACGTTTGCTGAAGCTCGGCACGGGTCTTAAGAAAACAGCAGAGGTTGTAACATCTTCTAGAATAACACCTTCAGAAATTCCCCTTCATCTTTGCCAACACTTTCAGCTCAATCTAACATTACCTAGAATCCGTCAGACACAATCAGTGTCGGGAATTCTGCACTAACTCCAAATCTGCTAATACATCGGAGCTAAGCGGACCAGAATCGCTTGTTTGTGTCTCGACTAATACTTTGGTTGTTGCTGTTTCAACTCAGGGGCATCGGAATCATTTTTAATGTGAGGGGGCGTGTGGGGGCGGAGTTTGGTGTTGGGGCGTGGTTTAGGTGGGAGCGGGGGTTGGGTGCGTGTGTGCAAATCTGGTCCTTTTAGGGCGTGGGGATGTTCGGAAACCCCTGTTGAATCTTGAATCTTTGGTGAAAGAATCCACTCCAATTAAATGATAGAAGAACACACACCATTGGAAATCTGCTCTGGGTTTTCCTCCAAGTCACCACATGCAGGTGAAGAAAATGGTCAGTGCAGAGACAGGCTACTGGGATTTCCAGTGGTGTGTGTTCTTATATCTGTTTAGTGGAGTGGATTCTTTCACCAAAGATTCAAGATTCAGCTGCGCTGGGGGAACTCATTTATGTTAAATGTGGGAGGAGGGCCAAACGAATAATTATGAAATGTGAAAGGGACATGCCCCCCCCTGGTTAAATGGTGACGACACCCATGGTTTCAACAACAAATGAAGAGAACTTCAATTCGAATGGGGAACAGAAAGACGTACCTGCAGAACCGATTGACCCACTGGTGTGTTTTCGGCCAGTTCTCCCTCGTAGTGCGAGCGTTCGAATTTGGGCACGTTGTCGTTGGTGTCGGTGATGGTGATCCTGAGGAGGGCGCTACTGTAGCGCGGTGGCGTTCCACCATCTATCACCCTGATGCTGAGGTCGTAGGTATCCCGCTGCTCGCGGTCCAGGTTCCCCAGCACGATGAGCTGCGGAACCTTCTCGTCTGAACCATCCGCCACCTGCAGGCTGAACAGGTTTGACGCATCCGAGCCAGAGTTCAGTTTATAATCTGCAATCCCGTTGCTCCCGGCGTCCTTGTCCGTGGCCACTGGGATGGGATAGTGCGCCCCCACGTAGGTATTCTCCGGAATGGACAGTTCCAGGATAGGCGAGGAGAACTGCGGTGTGTTGTCGTTCTCGTCTTGGATCTCGATTCGGCCTTCGACTAGCCGCGGGCCGGTGCCTTTCACGAGGTCCGTGATGGAAATCTCAAACTCCAGGTAGCAGGGATCCCCCTCGAACAAGTTGCGGCAATCCCTCAGTGTCTCCCGGTCTATCGGCACCTCGGTGGTATAAATCTCCCCCGTCTTGCCGTCCACTCGCAGGTAGGGGGCGCCCACCTCCAGTTTGTAAAGATGGCCAGAATCAGGCAGGCCCTTGTCATCAGGGAGATTACCGACCAGAGTGTTGGGAGGCTGCTCTTCGCGCAGGGTGTAGGTGATGGAAGCGACGGAGGAGCTGCAGGAGAAGAGGAGGATCACCGTCCACCCCCAGACCACTGCCCACACCGAGCCCATCGCATCCACACTGCACTGCATCGGGCTGCTTCTGTGGAGAAAAACAGACACAAACATACGAAAGATTAGAGAACACCTCCTTTCTGCTCGCATCTGGTCCTTGAGAGAACCGACCCTGCCAGGGACCTTATAGAGGAGGGACCGCCGCAGGATACCACAATGTTAATTCCCCAGGATTTCTGATAGATCTTTCCTTCTGCTACAGTAAACCACCCCACCTGTGAGGCCCCGAACGTCACAAACAATTACTCCTCGCTTGCCCTTTCTTCGCAAACTTCACGCCATGCCCAATCTATAAAGCCCGCCGTGGCCCGGTACCCACTCTGGGTGGCAAAGAAAAAGAGAGCTTAGGAGAAGGCAGAGGAAAGGACTCGTCTGTCCACCAGCCAGAATATTTTTACTCGTTTGCCTCTGCTTGATGTGTCCCTCGACAGAAAGCGTCATATTTGTTGCCAACATCAAATGCATTCTCCTATATCTGTGATCTGAGACTAATGAAGGGCCGCACCGCCGCCACTCATTCGAAATTCGGTAAGGAGTTTGATTCCCTACCTGTTTTGCACGTTATATTAATTACCGCATGCTATTTTAGCAAGTGCTTTGATCCCAATTCCCAAGCCCGGTCATTTTCTTCCTCTTGCTTTTCCCCACTGGCTGCAATTTATTTTGGAGTGAGCTCGTTCCCAGAGCCTTAGACTGGAGGGAGGACGGAGCGGGTCGCTGAGGTTAATCCACCACTTTCTCACGATGTTTCCCCCCCACCCCCCATTTTTCCACAATCTGTCCTTGTCATCTCTGCTGACTTACAGTTTCGCCACAAAAATGCAAGAGGAGGAGCGGGCCGCCAGTTCCGGAGTGGAAAGGGGGAGCATTAATGAGGGTAATAAAGGGGGGGGGGGTGATTTGTGAAGATCATTCAGCGGCAGGTTTTTAACGGCAAATGGTCGTTTACAACGGGGCACTCTGAGGTGCGGGGGTGGGGGGTTGGGGGGCTTG
>JBBKCR010000031.1:14049089-14059991 GCA_037577295.1 Ladigesia roloffi | reverse complement strand
AGTGTGAGTGTGAGTGTGAGTGTGACTGTGTGTGTGTGTGTGTGTGTGTGTGTGTGTGTGTGAGTGTGAATGTGTGTGTGTGTGTGTGTGTGTGTGTGTGTGTGTGTGTGTGTGTGTGTGTGTGTATGTATGTGTGTATGAGTGTGAATATGTGTGTGTGTGTGTGTATGTGTTTGTGTGTGTGTGTGTGTGTGTGTGTGTGTGTGAGAGAGATTAATATTTTGTTTGTTTATTTATTTGTTGTGGTTAAACGTCTGATCTGGAGAGGCAGCGCCATTTCAGACCATCAGAGGAAAACAGGAACAGAAATAATGTCTTTGTGTTTTTATGGTTCATGCTGGTCTGTTCAGAAGCAGAGCAGCGTTTTCATTTCCTCATCTTTAGATTGTTTTAGAGCTTATTTCCTCATTTAAAAAAAAATATTTTGTTTACTTTTCTCCTTGCTGTTTGAAGCCCCTCCCAGTCCAGGAGCAGCTAGTTACTAATCACTCCTCTTCTCTCTCCTCCATGAATCCCTCACTCCTAATCCCAGACACCTGCACTGGGAGTGTTCAGGTGTGTCCTCGGATGTGGACATAGCTCTGAGGGACATCTCTCCGGACAAGAGCATCTGATAAAGGCCGTAAATGTTCTCTTCACTACACTGATGTACACAGAACCAGCTGCCATAGGCAAACCTGCCTAAAACTGTAGGTTCCCCCCATAAGAGAAGATAAAATAAACCTTTATTAGTCCCACAAGTGGGAAATTTGTTTGTTACAGAGAAACGAGGCAGAACAAAAAATGAAGAGCAGCATAATTGGGAAAACAGTTGAAAAAAATGAAGGCATAGAAAATAGAAATGCTCAGTACACAGTGTAAGATGTAGAGTATTAAAACTGAGTATAAATATTAGTACAGAAGTGTAGCGTGTGTTGTTGTAGTTTGCAAATATACATATATGTATTTAAAATATAAAATATAAGCAGACTATAATCGCTCTTTAGTATAAAATACACAGCGTTGCACCTTCTGCCTGGCAGCTTCATGTAAACCTTCCAAATATCGTGTCTCTTAATCAAGCTCTGGACTCCACTAGAACCTTTGAAGGTCTGGATTAAAACCTCTGGAGGTCTGGACTAGAACCTCTGAAGGTCTGGAGTAGAACCTCTGAAGGTCTGGACTAGAACCTCTGAAGATCTGGACTAGAACCTCTTAAGGTCTGGACTAGAACCTATTAAGGACTGGACTAGAACCCCTGAGGGTCTGGACTAGAACTGCTGAAAGTCTGGACTAGAACCTATGAAGGTCTGAACTAGAATCTCTGAAAGTCTGGACTAGAACATCAACATCTGAAAGTCTGGACTAGAACCTATGATGGTCTGTATGAGAATCTCTTAAAATCTGGACTAGAACATCTGAAGGTCAGGACTAGAACCTCTGAGGGTATAAGCTAGAACCTTTGAGGGTATGAACTAGAACCTTTGAGGGTCTATACTAGAACCTCTGAAGGTCTGGACTAGAAAGGTCTGGACTAGAAACTCTGAAGTTCTGGACTAGTACCTCTGAAGGTCTGGACTAAAACCTTTGAAAGTCTGGACTAGAACCTCGGAAGGTCTGGACTAGAACCTCTGAAGATCTGGACTAGAACCTCTGAAGGTCTGGACTAGAACCTGTTAGGGTCTGGAATGGAACCTCTAAAGGTTTGGACTAGAACTTCTGAAGGTCCGGACTAGAACCTGTAAAGGTCTGGACTTGAACCTATGAAGGTCTATACAAGGACCTCTTGAAGTCTCGACTAGAACCTCTGAAGGTCTGGACTTGAACCTCTGAAGGTCTATGGTTCTGCAAGCTGTGAGATATTCCTCCATGGAGAACCTAGAGGAATCTTGATCTCTCTGTGAGGTTCCTCAGACGGTTCCTGAACAGTGTCTACAGTGTGTGTGTGTGTGGGGGGGGGCGTCCTGCTGGAACAGGTACCGCGTTTTCATGAAGGAGAACCTGGTCTGCAGGGTTTAGGGGTTAAAGGACCGTCCACATGAACGCAGGTACCAAGGTTCCAAGCGATAATTTTGTGTGTGATCTGTAATTCTGTGATGGATGATGGTGAATCTCCCTGTGGAGTCTGAAGCTCGTCAGAACCTCAGAGTAGGGAGGACAGTTAGTCTAGTGAGTTCTAGTGGCTGAAGTATCAGAACCCCCCCCCCCCTTATGTTTTCTCGGGTCTCAGGCCTGGGCGGTGAGTGCATCAGTCATGTTGAAGGACGGCCAAATTAGCCTCTCATCTCCCGATCAATGTTATCGACCTTCACATTTCTTTAGTGCCCGCGACGTCCTGCAGTAAGATGTTGGTTGTTGGGTGATTAGGGCGGCCCGGCCCGGCTGTAGCCGCAGAGATATGGAGTACAGGAGCTGATCGATCTCCATCCCATCACGTGGTCCGGAGCGACCCGGGACACCGCCAGCACCGGCTGAGCCCCCCCGACACACGCGGCCGCCACACAGAACCGGTCCAGAGGAAATGAAGCTTGTTTGTGATCCAAACAGACCAAAAGCCAAAAGAACTCAGTGGACCAAAGCGGGAGGAATTTATCTCAGCAGCTCATTCAGCCAATAAAATGTAAAAACAAACCTCTAAGGTATCTTTAATTTCTCGGTTAATTACGGCTATCAGTGGGTCACAACCTTCTTACAATCATTAATAAGCAGGAAAATAATTAATTACCCAACAGTGAAGCCACATTCATATACAAACTCAGATCTCAAATTCATCACAGATCTCTCAGCACTTATTACTTATCACTCATCTCTTATCACTCATCACTCATCACTCATCTCTTATCACTCAACTCACATCACTTATCTCTCATGACTCATCACTAGTCATTCATCACACATCTCTCATCACTCATCATTCATCACTCGACTCTCATCATTCAACATTAATCACTAATCATTCGTCGTTAATCACTAATCAATCATTCATCATTGATCACTTATTACTCATAATTAATCACTTATCACTCATCACTCATTACTTATCACTCATCTCTCATCACACAACACTCACCATTCATCACTCATCATTAATCATTAATCACTAATCACTAATCACTCATTATTCATCATTAATCACTAATCACTCATTATTCATCATTAATCACTAATCACTCATCATTCATGAAGCCTGTTCACTAATTCGGCCTCACCTGTGAACTCACACCTGCACGGTTGCAGCACACCAGCATTTAATTCTGCAGTTCCAGCACCACAGCGCTCATTCAGCAGCAGGGGAGAGTGTGTGAGTGTGAGTGTGTGTGAGTGTGTGTGTGTGTGTGTGTGTGTGTGTGTGTGTGAGTGTGTGTGTGTGCACCCATTCAGTCAAACCCCCACTTAAAGCACGTCAGTTCTCTGAGGAGTGTGTCGGTCAGCCCCGTCGCTCCTGCAGGCCCAGATGTGAGGCGCTAAACTCTTGGCGCCGGGATGTTTAAGGCGGCTTGATCATTCGTTTGTAGCTCGCAGCCTTTTATTGTGGCGCTTTTCAAACTACAAACAAACAGACGTGCTATTTTTACCAGCCTGACAGGCCTGCTGCAAACCCCCCCCCCAAAACACCACCACCACCAGTGACACGTACGCAAACAATACATTATTAAATAACGACAATTTTCCAGATATTAATGTGTAATAAATAGGTAATGCGCTTGTTGTTGCAGTTGTGTGATGTATAATAAATGAAAATGGGTCTATATTTAAATGTTGCGCATTAAAAATTGCGGTTTATGACAGAATACGGTTTATACCAATCATTAAAGAAGCCTCAGCAGTCATACAGACGGCATTTGGAGGTTATAAGCTCTGTAATACAGTTTGTGGCTTTAATTCAGGCGAAAGCGAAGATGGAACGAAATAACAGTGAAATATGAAGTTATTGATTACTATTCTATTTAAAGGGAAACAATCAATCGAACAAGATTCAGGAAATATTAACTTTCTGGACATCGCACACACACACACACACACGGCCATGAAAACCCACTTGCATGCTGCTTGCATAAGCTCTAAAATGGACCAGTTGGTCTGCGGGGGTGGTGGGATGGGATGGGGGGGGGGCTCCAAAGTACTTCAGAAACACAGCAGGTGTGTGTGGAGAGTTGTGTGTGTGTGGAGGTGTGTGTGGGGGGATATTGATTGATACGGGCTGTAATTAGAAGCGGTTGAAAGGGTGTGTGTGATGTGAAATGAGCTTAAGGCTGAGGCCATCACACACACACACACACACACTCCATCACACACACTCCGACTGACTTCCCCCTGTAGAGGAAAATTAGGCACCATATGATAATGTTTATTAATGATGCTGGCGTGGGGGGCACGGGAGGGGGGGTATGTAAATGTTACGCAACTGCAGAGCGCCTTCGGCTGGCGGGAGCACAGAGACAGAAACCACTGACCAGTCTGACCAGTAACATCACTCCCTACTGACCTGTCTGACCAGTAACATCACTCCCTACTGACCTGTCTGACCAGTAACATCACTCACTACTGACCAGTCTGACCAGTAACATCACTCCCTACTGACCTTTCTGACCAGTAACATCACTCCCCAGTGACCTTTCTGACCAGTAACATCACTCCCTACTGACCTTTCTGACCAGTAACATCACTCACTACTGACCAGTCTGACCAGTAACACCACTCACTACTGACCAGTCTGACCAGTAAAATCACTCACTACTGACCAGTCTGACCAGTAACAACATCCACTACTGACCGGTCCAACCAGTAACATCACTCACTATTGACCAGTCTGACCTGTAACAGCACTCACAATTGACCAGTCTGACGAGTATCATCACTCACTACTGACCGGTCTGACCAGTGAGAACACCACTCACTACTGACCAGTCTGACCAGTAACATCACTTATTACTGACCTGTCTGACCAGTAACAACATCCACTACTGACCAGTCCGACCAGTATCATCACTCACTAATGACCGGTCTGACCAGTAACAACAGCCACTACTGACCGGTTGGACAAGTAACATCACTCACTACTGACCAGTCTGACCAGTAACATCACTTCCTACTGACCTGTCTGACCAGTAACATCACTTCCTACTGACCTGTCTGACCAGTAACATCACTCACTATTGATCAGTCTGACCAGTAACATCACTCACTACTGAGCTGAACTGAACCTGAGACTTGTTTATGGTCCTGGTTTTCAGAGGTTGAGCTTCACTCCGACTCCAACAGACCTCCAGTGCTGGGGCTCTGTTTCCTCCCTGTCAGACTGATCCCAGAGCAGTGATTCTACTCTCCATGTTTATTAACCCGGTTTCCTCCTCTGTTCTCGCTCCCTCATACACGAGAGGCTCCAGCCTGTAAATAAAAATCATTCCATCCTAACCACCCAGGACTCAGGGAAACTCAGACCAGAGCTACATAACTCACAGGTTTAGACACTCGGAAGCTGTAGAAACACGGCGCTGCTGTTTGTGAGTCGCCCCAAGAGCCGTCCTAACGAGGCTGGAGGCGAGTCGGGAGGTGAGACAGATCTGAGGAGCGACTCATCACTGCCTGGACCTGAGAACCGGCAGCTTTATTAACACAGAACACAGATCTGTCACACTCTGAGGTTCAGGATCAACCCAACAGAACGTCAGAACCTCAGTGGAGGAGTGGAGGGGTTGGGGTGTTTGCGGGGGGCGGGTTATTCTGGTTTGTCTTTGTTCTGAAACAATACGCACAAAAACAATAACAAAAAACAAAAAAACATTGTTAAGGTTTTTTTTCATTATTTGTATTATTGTATTATGTTTATCTTTCATCACGGAAACAATGAAACTGTTTGTAATAAAACTGTTTATTATTATAAAACTGATGAACTGTGTGTGTTTTGTTCTTGCTGTTTAAATAATGGGAGGTAATTAAACCTGGAACACACAAGAACACATTACAATATATTTGTGTTGAGTTAATATCGCTGTTGTGAGTTAATATTGCTGTTAAACTGATTACAAATCTAATGCAAATCTTACAGCATTTATCTTCTGATATTTACAAATTAACTTTAAAAAGTCCGATATGTATGCGTCATCATATAGTATCGGTTCAGCACACTTGGAATCTCGGCCAAGGAGGATCCAGGAATAGTACCGGGTACCGGGTGCCAAATATATAATGTAAAAGCAATAAAAGCGAGTACATCCGAACTGGGCTGAGGCAGTTCCAGGCAGTGGAGAACCACCATAAGAGTAAACAAATGTAAACAAACCCCCAGTTAAAATCATGGAAATCACATCCTGCTGATTTTAGTGATTAGTTTTGATTCACTGGTTCTGCTCCTGGGGCCTCACTGATGTTTTGCTGCTGCTGTCTTTTCACCATTGTCTTTGACTCACCAGCCGCTGCCGACAGCGCCCCCTAATGGCTTCATTAATCCAATCCTTATACCAAACCCTCATTTTATGAAGATGAACAGGCTGGAATTCACGCAGTGCGGTTTCAGCCGCCCGCGCCTTTGACCTCTCTGACTTTTCCGACTTTCCAGCGATCCAGTGCGCGGGCGGAACTCATTTGAGAGAGCAGTAACGAGCAAACAGAAAGTGTCGGGCAGTAAAACCTGCAAATGAAGGCGCGTCCCAGCAGCCCGGTGTTTATCGGTGCAGCATGAGGGGAATGAGGATGCGGGGAACTAGCGGCAGCGGCGTTTGCAGCTGCCTGGTTGGGCGGAGCTCTGCCAGGTGCTCTTGCCAGCATGTGCACGTCAAAGAACATCCAAATAAACACTCAGAGCAGTCCGGGCATTCTCAGCACAGTGGGGTGATCAGGGTGGCGATCAGGGGCGTGCCGGTGTGGTCCCGCCCCATGGAGACGCTGTCTCTGCTCTTTAATGGCTATGTTTGTGCAGAAATGCTAATCGAGCTCGGAGCGCCAGCGTCTTCCCGCCAGGGCTGGCACCACCAGGCGGTGCCAGGAGCACCGGGCACCAACGCCATGCTTTCATGTGTCACATTTGAAAGACTCGGCTGGAGATTCCTCTTCATCTGCTGGAGTGTGTGAGCCTTCAGGTCTAGCGCCACACACACACACACAGACCGCACACCCACACACACACACATACACACACAGACTACACACGCACACTGGCACACGCAGTCCAGGCTTCGGCACCATCAGGCCACTTCATTATCACAGGGAGAGAGAGAGAGAAGGAGAAAAAAAAGTGGAACCAAGAGAGAGGAACAAGAGAAAGAAGGTCTGAGAGAGAGGGAGAGAGAAAAGGAAAGGGGGAGAAATGGAGAGAGGGAGAGAGAGAGAGAGAGAGAGAGGAGGGAGGGAGAAAGGGAGAGAGGGAGAGAGAAAAGGAGAGAGGGAGAAAGAGGGACTCAGAGAAGGAGACAGAGAGAAGAAAGAGAGAGACGAGAGAGATTTAACAATAATAATGGTCTCCCTCCTCGGTGGTGTGATCAGTAATTGCCGGTTTCCTCTCTTGGTTCCTCTCTGGAAGGTGAAGGTGAGGAACCCTTCAGAAGGTTCTAGAGTGTGGTGATGACGGTCCCTCCCAGCTCCGGTTGTAACGTTCTGTTTAGAAACAGCAGAGGACCGAAAACCCTCTGGGAGGAAGAGTTCGTGACTCTGGGGAAAGGTGAGTGTGGAGGAAACTCTGAGAGTCTTGAGTTCAGGAGGTCCAGGAGACCCAGGGTCCCCCCAGCAGAGATTTGAACCAGAGTGTCTCTGGATAAACCTGGCCTCTGATCCTCAGGACATCCGGACACTGCCATTTACTGCAGAGACCATTTCTCGCTTCTAAAGATCAGATAAGACAAGATAAACCTTTATTTATTAGAAATGTGTTTACCAGTGTTGGGAGTAACGTGTTACAAAAGTAACTCATTACTGTAATGTTGCTTTTTGCTGTAACGCGGTAATGTACGTTATTACAGAACAGAAACTGGTAATATTTTACTGGGTATAAATGTAGTAGTAACGCCATTAAAATGCATTTTTAAAAATAAATTTTCATATAAATTCACCAAAATCACCACGAGATCAGCAGAGGAGAAGCCGTGCAAAACATTCCACCTCTTGTAGTCAGAGAGAAGAGTAGGGGGACGTCCTCTTTTTCCCAAACATGTGCTGTTTCTGAGACCTGCGTCCAACATCCGGCTGGAATTTTAGAATCCTTCTGGATTTTACGCCGCCTGAACATTCGTCACATTACGGGCATCTCTCAGAACCTTAAAGTGCAGAACGGCCGTTGGCGCGAGACGCGCATTAAACATCTAACTCCCCCCCCGGACCGGCTCAGCTGGTAAAGCAAGCCCCGCTAAGGCGTCCTCTTCTTCACAATCCCAAACCTGGACACCCTAGAGACGAGTGAACCTGCAACTGAGTACGTATAATACCGTCACCTTCCACTGGATGTGTTATGAGCTAATTGAGCTTCAGGAGCTATGTTTACATGCCAAATCCTTATTTCCAGCTAATTTACTTAAAAGTAATAAAATAGTAATGTAATACCTTACATTTTACATACAGTAATATTGTAATGTAGCTGTGGAGTATATTAATATTTTAATATTTTATTTTTTATTTCTTTGTTCAGTGTATTCATTTTTATATTAATATTCAGAGATTCATTATTCATTTTACAATGAACTGACAGTAACAAGTAATAAATAACATATTACAGTTCTGAAGTAACTCGCCCAACACTGTTGTTTAGTAATGGCAGAAAGTGGACAGTTAAGAGCATCAAAATTAAGAAAAAACATAGAATAGAATCAAATAACTAGGGATGAGCCGGATACTCGGCTGAAACGAGTATCCGGTACGGATAAAGCACTTTTGACGAGTACGAGTATCATACGATTAATACGGGTCAATATCTGTGCTCAGATTGAATAAAAAATATCATTGGGTAGCTGACTGTGTCTGCGTGCAGTGGCGTCTGTCAGCGCGCGCGTAGCACTTTAAGTTGAACACACGTAGCGTTAGTTTCGTTTTTTAAGCCAGCGCATGTCGAGATTTAAAAAATATATACATTTAAATATTTGGCTGTTCAGAGCAGGGGGGCTTAAGGGGGGCCAGGAGCAATTCTAGGGGTGCTCTCTTTCTCTCTCTCTCCCTCTCTCTCTCTCTCTCTCTGCCGGTCATCTGAGTTTTTTTTAAACATCTGCTGTCTCCAACCAGCTTTTTGAATTCACGCACTCAGTGTCAACCAATGTCAACCAACCTGCCCAGTCTGAGTACAGATACAGATACTGATAATTCATCTGGTTAACAGGTACAGATACAGATAATTCTGTACCCACTCATCCCTACAAATAACAGAATTTAATAAAGAAATATGTCACAATATAGAAAATGTATAAATAATCTGAGATACGCAGTATAAAATTATATACAAAACTGCACATTTGTGACGGCCACCTCATCCCCGCCTCATAGAACCAGTTACCCGTCTCCCGAATATTAGTTTTCTTTCCTATCTGTATCGTATTTTTCCACCTGTGCTCCCATTCTCCCTTTTTTCCCCTATGTCCCTATATTTGTTACCAGTTTACATTTGGGTCCCTTGTTCTCTACCTAGTGTTCATGCCCCATTTGTATGGCATCGCAGTCTTATTAGTTTCACCTGTCCCTTGTTTCTCATTAGTTCCACATGTGTCTCATTTGCTTCCCTTATTTAAACCCCCGCCATTCCCAGCTTCGGTGAGTCTGTAATGTTGTGTTTTCATGTTCTTGTTCTTGTTTTCCCTTTTCTGTAATACAGGTCTGTGTTCCTCCCTTTTGAATCCATGGTTGCGCACATTCTGCACTGGTACCTGTATCCACATCTGCCTTTGACGTTTTGAGGAAGCTAAATCCTGAATCCTGGATTTGTTCTTTTTTCTTTGTTTCTGTGAGGAGCGCAGTGGGTCTGGTGTTTTGATTTTCCTGTTTTCATTGTTGTGGTTGTTGTTTACTGTTTTCTGTTTTAGAGTCGGGATTGTGTTTTTGTTTCTTGTCTTTGTTTTGTATCCATTAAAACTGTTTATATTGACCGTACTGTGTCGTCCTCCCTGAACACACCCTGAACACACACACTCTGAACACACACTGAGCACACACTGAACACACACTGAACACACACTGAACACACACACTCTGAACACACACTGAGCACACACTGAACACACACTGAACACACACAGAACTCACATTGAACACACTCTGAACACACTCTGAACACACTAAACACACAATGAACACGCACTGAACACACTGACTGAACACACTCTGAACAGGGAATGTTTGCTGAATGCTGAATGCACCAGTCTGTCATTCAGAGATTTTCTCACTTTTTCTCTCTTTTTAATTTTTTTGGTCCAAAATAAAGCCTTAAATCTCCAAAGTGAGAATTAAAGCTAAGAAAAGGAGAGAAACAGCACTAAAGTGAAAACCCCCCACGAATATCAGCAGAATGTGGGAGCAGAACGGAGGAGATGACTTAAATACCTCCTAACTAGTCACACTGCTCATCCCTGATTATGCGCCGGGCTCTCTTTGACATTGTAGGCCAGGATTTATGAACGCAGATTAAGTTTAGTCATAAGATTCATAGACTAATTTACTCTGTTAATGATGTTTTTGTGTTGAAATCCTCCATAAGCTTAATCTTTGTCCGGAAAACTGGTCACGGATTAGAGATTTAAGAATAATAATAATACTCTTAGCCTCTCCGCGAGGACGCGCGTCTCCAGCGTGTCGTTCATACATATTAATGCAGAAAGTTCACCGTGTCTCTCTCTGTCCTGCTTTCGCTCGCCCGTCTCTCTCCCCCCCCCACACACACACACACACACACACACTCTCTCTCACACACACAGATAAGGTGAGGTTAAGTAAAACGAACAGAGGCCAAAGCTG
>JBBKCR010000031.1:13999318-14010389 GCA_037577295.1 Ladigesia roloffi | reverse complement strand
GAGAGAGAGAGAGGGAAACAGAGAGAGAGTGAGAGAGATAGAGAAACAGACAGAGAGAGAGAGAGAGAGAGGGAAACAGAGAGAGAGTGAGAGAGATAGAGAAACAGACAGAGTGAGAGAAAGAGACAGAGAGAGAGGGAAACAGAGAGAGAGAGAAAGAGAGAGAAACAGCGAGGGAGTCATCCAAACCTCACACACAGATCAGTTCCCTCATCTATTCCTCACATACAGAACCCCCAGCACCTCTCCTCAGTCCTGCAGATTAACACAAGGTTCTTTCTCCACCGGAACCGCTCTGTACCGGAACTGTACTGGAACTGTACCGGAACTGGACTGGGATGAAAGTCATTAGTGCCGTCCTGCATCTCCTTCGGATCTGTTCCAGCCATGGATAACCAAACTGAAATGTATCTCCTGCACAGGCAGACTGACCAGACAGACAGACAGACAGTAGAGCTGGAGCTGGAGCTGGTAGTATGGTGCTCGTCTGGAGAGGAGGCTGGGTATGACTGTGTCAGAAGAGGAGAAGAATGGCGACCCAGATCATCTAAACAATCGCTGCTATATTCAGCTTCTAAATTACAGAGGATCCAACAGCACGAAGACGCAGCATCTGCCTAAACTCCAGCCTAACGCTTACGGTTCAGCAACCTGCTTCAGTTCACAGACCTGGCTGTCCAGACTGAAGGACTGAAGGACTGAAGAGTTCCTGTCAGTTTAAATATTCCTGTCGTTCTGTGTCATTCGGTCGTTTTGTATCTTCTGTCCTTTTGTATCTTCTGTCGTTTTGTATCTTCTGTCGTTTTGTATCTTCCGTCGTTTTGTATCTTCTGTTGTTCTGTGTGGGAGTGAGGTCTGGTAGTAATTGGAGTCGGTGTCGGTCCCTGTTGCTCTCAGTAAAAGAGTCTCTGTGTGTGTTCTGTAACCTTCATGCTGCCTTTAGTGTTGGACGTGTTTATTGTTGCGCTATTCAGGATCCACATCGCTTCTCATCGATCAGTTTCATCACAGGAACAATCAAAAGGCCTCTGAGGAGTGGAGCACATTCCTGCCTCACCCTGTAGCCTGTAAAAATGTCTTTCATCTTTGTTAGGTGCATGTAAACAAGTAAAATAAAAGAAAATATTATATATCCGTTTTATATCTGTTCACATGTAATGAAGTTCAAAATGTTACAGCTTTAAAAATCCGTCCAACCTAACGCCAGTAAATCAGAAAAACACAAACCAGGCCGTACAGATGCAGCGATCGGAGAAATAAGAGGCGGATCAGATATGAAAGGCTGTGAATGATGGAGAATAGATCAGTGCGCCACAGATCCGTCTGATCGTGTCTTTTGGTTTATTTGTTTGTTTGTTTATGGCGGTGTGCTGTAGTCTGTTTATGTCCCACCCTCTGTGGAACGTGGCGGTAAAAGGAGGAACGATAAATCCGTCCGCAGAATCCGCACCTCCGCGCCACGCTCCCTTGGGAGCGGTAAAAAAAGAAAGCGGAAGACTTGGCATGCAGTTCCACATTAAAAACTGCATTTCTTTCCTTAAACAGGTTTTCAGTCTGAGACGAAGCAGCAGGACTGTCCTAGCGCACCCGGGGGCTCTGAGAGGCGTGGTGGGTCACGCCGGGCAGTCCCGAGCAGACTGAGCGTTTCGTGAGGAAATAAAACTCTTACATCACCTGCAGGAGAACAGGCCAAAACATTAATGCCTTTATTATCTGCCAATTACGCCTTAATACGCCGCTTTCCTGGTAATTAACTTGCGGCTCTTTACTTCGTTTAACAATAAACGGTCAATTGAGCGTTTTCCAGAGTGTCAGAATTCGTACATTAAACACACGGATCTCTCTGCTGCCCCTTATTAAGACTTTATTAGGGCTTATGGTGTCAAAAAGGTGGAAATTAACTGACTTCACTTCTTATTAAATCATACCTAAAGGCTTACTAAGCATTTCCAGGACACATTCTGTTTGTTATACCTCCTAATTCTAAAGTGATTTAAGGGTTTGTTACGATTGAGCTGAAACAGGAAAAGACAGTCCACAATAAGGAAAAAAATTAAGATTTTAATCAAGTACAAGTGGAGATGCTTCATTCACCTCATTTACTGCTATATACATTATAACGAGCAGTGAGTTAATTACATCCTATTGGCTTGTTAAGGCTTAATATGAGTCTTATAATGATGTTATAAAGTCCCACATACCAGTGCCACCAATTTTGCATGAAAAGCAATGTCTTTGTAAATCTTTGTCAACATTACACTGGCTTAAAAAAGGAAAGCAAATGATTTAGACTACAAATCCGAACACCACCATTATTCTCTTAAAATGACATAAATTTTTATCTTAATTTACTTTAAAGTACAGAAGGAAACTGGAGGGAAAAGTGCACAGATTAAGGTGAATAATAATTAAAACTACTGAATTTTCCTCTTAAATTCTCAAATATGCCCCTTAAATACTAGAACCTCCTGGATTAACACCTTAAATTTAAGATTAAAGGGTTTCAGACTCAGATCTTAAATTTAATTTTAAGGTCAAATGAAGGGTCAGTTGACTCATAATGTGGTTTTAGGCGATTTGCTATGCCAGAGAAGGAAAAATGTTGTATTAGGCACAACCTTTTTCTTTAATATTTCCCCAAAATCTATTATTTTACCTCTAAAACACCAAAACTACACATACAAGAGTGTCATCAACATTGTCTTAAAGAAAAATGTAACATCTATTTTAATTTGACACAAACCTAGCAGTTTATTTTATATCATATTCTGTCATACAGTCAACATTATCTGAATTTCAGGTAACAGCAAACTGTTGTTGTTTTTATGATAGTAATTATTAGCGGTGCATTGTGACAGTTCTATGACACAGTTATGACATCTTATGTCAGTGTGAGGTAGCAGAGATCAAGCACAATTTAAACCTGATTCTAAATCTCCCAGTGACTTGTTGGGGCTTCATCTGAACTTTGTAAAGGTACAATAATGTCCCACATAGCAAGGTGTAATCAATATGTTGTTACATTACACTGAGGCGGAATATGACAAGCTGTCATGAGCTGTCATAGGAAATTTTGTTCAGAAATATAGTCAACATCCCCAGAAATCAGAAACCAAATCACACACTTCGCTGAGAACTGTAGCTGCTGTGACAGCTCATATCATGACAGCCTTGACAGTTACTGTTCCTGGTACAGTTAGGTACACATAGCCTGTTATGACAGCTTATAACATTTATTAATGTGCGCTATGACATTTCAAAGTTACGTCAATGTCTGAGAACACAGTACACATCAAGCAGAGCAATGTTCTTATTGCACAATGATACACAACACCAACATGACATTGAGACATAGTCTCTTTTGACAGCACATAACATCACATGGCATGTTCTATGACATGTTATGACAATGTTTGGTTGCAGGGTTCAGGTAAATGTTTTTTTTCCAGGGTTCAGGTAAACATGCATCATGTGTACTGAAAAATCACGAAACACTGTGATGCACTGCTCTATGACATGGTTATGACACGCTGATGACAGTTATGACATGGTTATGTCTAGGTTATGTAAGGTCACGTCAATGTTACATTGCAGCATTCAGGGAAACATGCACTGCCTTATGACATGGTTAGGACACAGTTATGACACGGTTATGACAAGTCACATCAATGTTACGTTGCATCATTTATTGAAACATGCACTGCTCTATGACAGAGTTATGATGCGGTTATGTCACAGTTATAACATGGTTATGTCAGGTCAAGTCAATATTAAGTTGCATCATTCATTGAAACATGCACTTTTCTACCGGCAAAAGGTCTTCAGAAAAAATCTACTTGGTTACTATTCCTGGCCCGAGTGAACAGGTTTACTCTGAAACACTTTAAAAGACGAACGCTCCAGCGGCAGCAGCGAGACACAACAAAGCGCCCCGCTATCGAACTCCCGTTCTTTAAAAGGCTGCTCGGCCGCAGCCCTCTCCATTAGCGCGCGTCTGAATGGGTCCTATTAATTACGTTTGACACCACCTTGTTCTGATTTGCCGGCTTTGACACATAAATAGAAAAACAAGCTTTGTAGGGAGCGTGCCCAGGAATATCAGTGTGGGGGGAAAATAAAAAATAAAAAGAGGGAAAGAGGTATCTGGAAATTAATCACGCTCCGAGTTATTTGCTGTGAAAGGAGAAAGAGACGCGCCTCCATTCAGGAGCAGCGCCGTAATTCAGCGTTCTTCTGAACAAACACATTAACGAAATACATTACAGAGGGGAGCAGGGAGAGAGAGACAGTTTATCACAGACCAGCTCTGGTAGAAGAAAAACGGATGAGAGAGAGAGAGAGAGAGAGAGAGAGAAAGAGAGACAGCAAGAGAGAAAGCGAGAGAGAGAGAGAGAGAGAGAGAGAGAGATTCTGTTCTCCCCTTTCCTTCAGTCTACCTGTGAAAAGCTGCATTATGGACACATTTCCTCCCATGATTCTCAGCGTCTTTCAGTGTGAATAATGGTGGTTGGGTTTGTGACGCACCATAAATCAAAGCCCCTCACGTTGTGTTTACCCTGCGGAGACACTGTGAGTGCTGCAGGAACTGTATCTGTACGGTCCAGCTGCTCTGCTCTTCCCCCGCTCCGGCTAATCACAGCGTTCGGGCCCCCCCCCACACTACACCCCCCCTGTACCCCCCCACCACCACCACACCCCCCCCCAATACCACTCCGCTATTGTCTCGCTTCGAGTTTCGCCAAACTTCATCTCCGGCGTGTCACTTGCTCTCCCCGGCTCTCTTTTCCTCTCCCTTACACAGAAACCATTTTTAGACAGTGTAAGCAGACTGTCCGTGTTCGTCCTAACAACCGCTGCGTTCAGCTGAAGTTTTTTTCTCTCTCTCTCTCTCTCTCTCTCTTTCTCTACCGGCGGAAAAACTTTAAGAAATGTGACAAGTTCTAAAAGAAAGCCACACAAATATATTTCCGCACCGCAAGAGTTACTCAGAGCTGCAAAGCCTTCAGAGCTGTGGAGACTACAAAACGCTCCTGGTCGCCCATACGCCCCCCCCCCCGCGTCCATGGTGCCGTTGCCAAGGCGCGGATAATTGGGGACGGGGGGGTTAGCATGTGCCAGGGTGCGCCGCGCAAATTGATTGGGCGTCCTTCAGAGTTCCAGACAGGATCGTTCCTCGCCCTCCTTGGCCTTTTCCCACTCAGCCCTTCTCCTGGACGGTGGCCGAGGGCCCCCCGGGGACCGGGCCCCCGCCGCCCCAGCTCTCCAGGCCCAGGGTAATTGCCAGATCCGCTGGGAGCCCTCGGCAGCGCTGTCCTCCGCTAGCCGAGCGTTTTCGAGACTGGAGGCCCCTCCTGGGCCGCCGCTTTGGTACTCCAGTGAAAGTGCATGCGGGGGCAGACCCAGACCCTGGGAGGGACGGGGGGGTGCTGGGTGCTGGTGCAGATAAACACAAGAGCAGATCCACCAAAGGCATGATGGCTAATCCCTGTGCAGAGTTGTACAAAGAATAAAACTTCCAGATTCTCAGTTTATTGAAAAGAAGCAGGTCGTGTATCCTCTGCATTACCTGTTGCAATTATGTTACCAGTTTAGTTTCAAGATGACCTATCTCTCATGTTAGCATTAGATCTTTAGCTACCTGTTTTCTTGATAACAATATATAAGGTGTCCATTCTGCTGCTATTGGAGGTGGCGGCTTTATCCTCACTGGAGTGAAAATGAAAATTAAGTAAATTACATTATGTTTCTTAATGAGTTTAAAGATAATATCATATAAATGTGTGGATGAACAAAGTTGGACTCGGAATGAAGGCATCCAGACCCTCAGTTTATTGAAACATACATAGCTAATTTGCTAGTCAGGTTTCCTCTGTAGTACCTGCGCACTCCACTAGGTGGAGACAAAGGAACTGAAAATGTTGGAATTATTTGATCATTTTACTTTCAACATGCCTTCGCTGCATCTATTTTCTCATGTTAGCGTTAGCACTTTAGCTACCTATTTTGTTGATAATAATATATAAGATGTCCTTTCTGGGGCTATTGGATGGGACCGCTTTATCCTCACCGGAGACAGTGTAAATGAAAATAAAATTGAAGTAAATTACATTTCTTATATTTCTCATATTTCTTATTAAGTTTAAAGAGAATGTTCAACAAAAGTGCAAATGGACAAAGTTGGACTCTGAATCAAAACATCCAAATTCACAGTTTATTGAAACACTTACATAAGAATTTAATTTGCCAGTCAATTAGTTACTAGTCAGATGCAACCTAACCAAAATTTGGAATTCTCTGGCCATTTAGTTTGCTGGAATTAATTAGCTCTTTAGCTACCTATCCTGGCACAAACTTTATTCTCACCTGGGAGGCTCTGAAATTAAAATGATTTGTTTATGTTTCTGGAGGTTTCTCCTGCAAGAGAACTTCCAACTGCGGCTCAAATCACGCAATGCTATTAATCGCTGCCCCCCACAGGTGGAACTGCACCCTGCAGAGGTTTCGAGTGTTCACTGTTTGCCCTGCATACATTGTTTACATTTCCATCTTAAATGAATTCATGGTTTTCAGGCACCAGGCTGGGCTCGGCTTTGATATTTCAGAAACTGCATCAAATAATACATGCATAACACCAGGGCGAACAGATGGACCTCTGGGACCTTCTCAGATCGCGGCCGGATTTGTTTTTTTTTACTTTATTTATTCAAGATCGCATGACGTTCTTTGGTTTTGGTCAGAGTTTACACGGACAGAGCTCCGTATCGACGGCGGGCGACGTCAGCGGGATTTAAAAGAGCCTCGTCTCGGTACGGCGAAACAGTGGAAGCGGGTTATTGAATATTTGCCGTGGGCAGCTGGTGTGAGCAGCGGCGCGGTGCAGGGGAGGTTGGGTAATGGACAGGCGGAGTGAAGGCTGTTTGAAGTGGCCCTGCCGGCCAGACGGCTGGTTCTGCTGTTTGTCATGTAGAGGCTGATCGATGGTCAGCCGGGACTCCAGGGAGCGCCGGACCGCTGGGCTCAGATGCTCCGCGGCCCCTTTTGTTGTGTTTCCTCTCTCTCTCTTGCCACCAGCTCGGGTCCTGGAGGCCAGCGAGTGCAGAAAGATGAACTGTGAGGAAGAGAGACGGAATAAATTTCCCATTCTTCACTCGAGCTCCCCCCCTCCCCCCCCTCTCTCTCAAGCTCTAAAGCTTTTTCATTTTTTTTAAAGCTTTGGCTCCATCCGTCCCCATCCCCATCCCTGTCCTCCTGGACACCCTCCCTCAGAACCACAGACGCCTCCTGTGACCCCGCGGTCGATACGGCCGTGCCACGCTCTTCAAATAGAATTACATAATGAAATGAGCGCTTCTACAGTGAAGTAAACATTTACATTCTGAACTGACAAAAATAAGCCGAACAAAACAGGCCAGTGGACCTGAAAATGACTCTCCATCGTTACTGTCGTTATAAAACGCTCTCCTCTTCTCCTCACACTCAGACTATGGACTGAAAGGGTTTTCTCTGTCCACGCTCTTTTCCACTCTGTCTCGGTGAAGAAATAATTTTCTTAATGCAAAGGCATGACTTAATATACGCGGTGTCTGGAGGTCAAAGACCCAAAACAGTTGAAGATGCGAGTGAATGCTCACCGAGCGACTGCGTTACAGGTGAACCAATTCTCTCATTGGAGGTTAAAGAGAGAAATAAACTTGTATCACGGAGAACATGACAGCGAGAAGAACAACATAAAACACAAACGGGCGCTGTAACAACTGGCTGCTGTTACGGCTTTTTCTTAGAGGGGGCAGTAGATGCTTCATTTTCTCTCCATAACAGAAGGATATGTGTAAATATATGTTTGTGTGGTACAGGTTTGTGGTTTATTCCCTGAACTATCAGATTAGTTTCTGGCTTTGAATGAGGTGAGGTTCGTTACAGCACCTCAGTTCACTTGAACATCACAGAATGGTTGAAGTATGAAGAAAGGGAAGGTTGATACTGAAGATTAGTACCTTTGTAAAAATTATGTTATGTACAACTCTGTTATACTTAAGTAAGAGTTTTGTTAATTTAGACCAGTGGTTCTCAACCTTTTTTGCACAAATGCCCCCTAAGTAATAATAACAAAAACAACAACAACAAAAACAACAACAATAACAAAAACAACAACAACAATAATAATAATAATAATAATAATAATAATCATCATCATCATCATCATCATCATCATCAATCATCATCGTCATTATTATTATTATTATTATTATTATTATTATTATTATTATTATTATTATTATTATTATTATTATTATTATTATTATGAGAAATATGATGATCATTATAGCTGTATAAGTGTTATCTTTGAGTAGCCTTACGAAGACTATGTTTGAAAACCTCAAGAGATTAGGCTTTGTGCTGAGATGCTGGCAAGCCAATATTGTGGAACATGATCAATATACCTCATATACAGTATGTGTGTTGTAATCTACTATTTTCAGTTTAGTAGTTAAGCAGACTTACTATAAATAATTTTGAAATAACCCTTATTTCATTGAAGGTGGAGAAAGAAGACAGCAGCAGTAGCATGCTATCACCCATTTAAAACAGGCAAACTACCTTCATTAGAAACTTCAAACAAAAACTTGGGTGATGGAAACTAGCCACATAGATGAACTGGCTGATTTTATAATACAAAAAGCTCAAGTTAGTGTGAGCCCTTTCATTGTTGGCTCGCTGCAAACTTTTTATTTCCAGGACACTCTACCTACCTACCAGAGATATCACATTTCAATACGGCCATTTTGATATTAAATCACTTTTAAACCTGCAGTTGGATGTGTCTGAGTGCACCGCGGAGCTTTGCTGCTCGGAAAGTCCGTGGTGGTCAAAAGTAATAGGACATGGAGATTTTAGCAGCTTTTGGCAAAAACTCTGGGTGTATTATGGCAAACGAGGGGTCTTTGGAAAGGTCTCACCGAGCCTTATCTAACTGTGAAATCTGATGTGGTATTGCTGCTTGCTCCGCTGATCTATACCGCTCATAATATACTTTGACTGCCTCAGAACCAATGACACCGGGCTCAATTCCACTGCTATTTACTGAAACCTTCAACAGGAAGATGAAGTAATTTGGCTCTTAAATTTAAGTACTATATGTCTGCAAACTAGTGATAAAGAATACACACGATATATTACATGATATTTGTAACTACAGTCTATTTTATTCATGCTGTCTTGTCGCCATTCTGTGACTTTGGCGCTCAGAGGGTTAAGTACATACTGAATATTACAAGCATGACAAAATGTGTTAATAAGAGGAACAGCCCACCACACAGCATGAAATAACCCCCAGGGGGGTACCGCCCCCAGTGAGAAACGCTGCTTTAGGCATAAAAGTAAAGACAAAGAATGTATTTAATGAAAAAACTACTCAAGTACTGAGTAACTTCTGATATATTTTTTTAATAAATACATTAAAACAATAAGAATTACATTTACATGAAATGAAACTATTACAGTTACAAAGCTGTTCTGCCTCTTCTGATTCTGAATCACTCACCATTGTTTTCTGATTGCGGTTTCTTCGCTCCTGTGCAAGTTGGAAATTTTGATGGTGGTCATGTGACTATCTGGCTCTGTTTGATTGGTGAAACAGAGACTTTGCTGAAAATCTGATTGAAAAAAATAAACTGCAGTGTGTGAATAACAGACGAATAAAAATAAAAGTAAGGAGTGGAGTGTGTCTTGCTGTACTGGAGTAAAAGTAGCGTTCCTCTTTCACAAATATACTCAAGTAAAAGGAAAAAGTATGGTGCATTAAAACTACTCTTACAAATACAGTTTACCCAAAAAGTTACTAAAGAAAGTAAAGAAGTAAATGTTGCGCGTTACTACCCACCTCTGACCTGCATGTACACATATTTCCAGAGTGAAATTATGAAAAGAATAAGTCTTTTTGAACATACATATGAAACATGTTCATACATAAAAAACAATGTTCAGATTATTATTTACACGAAACTAAATATAATTTTACGGTGCAAATAAGATTACTTTATTGTCATTAGCAGCTGTGAACATGTACAAAGAGAGAGGAGATGTTCTCCACGGAACACAGAGAACATACACAACAAACAACATTCATCAGAGTGGAGGTCACAAAAACAGACAACAAATACACAGCAGATTTGGACACTGCGTAAACCTTCTGGAGAATATTGTTCTATAGGTATGACAAGAGAACTCTAGACAATAAATCCACAACACACAGACAGTGTCGCCAGAATGTGTGTGGGATGTAAGACCTAATTAAAATGTTGCACTATATATACGTTATTGCACCTGAGCATATGCTGCACAAGAGTCATTTTCTTCCTGCACAGAGTGAAAGTGTAGAATTATAACAGTGAGGGTGTTAGGGAGCCTGTACCAGCAAACAGGGTTACAGTGGAGTTCAGGAGTAGCTCAGGATAAAACTCAGTACAGATATTTTAAACATCATAATTAGTATAAAGTGAGGTCGTTAATACTGTAAATTGAGGTAGTTGGTAGTGTAAAGTGAGGTAGTTAATGTAATATGAGGTAGTTAATAGTGTAAAGTGAGGTAGTTGAAAGTGTAACGTGAGGTAGTTGAAAGTGTAAAGGGAGGTAGTCAATAGTATAAAGTTAAGTAGTTAATAGTGTATAGTGAGTTAGTTAATAGGGTAAAGTGACTTAGTTGATAGTCTAAAGTGAAGTAGTTGATTGTGTAAAGTAATGTTTTTAATAGTGTAAAGCAGGGGTGGGCAACTCCAGTCCTGGAAGGCCGTAGTCCAGCATATTTTGGTGATTTCCCTCCTCATAAACACCTGGTTCAACTTGCCAGGTAATTGTCAGGTTTAGTGAATATGTTTGAGTAGGACTACCATCAAACTGTGCTGGACTGGAGTTGGCCACCCCTGGTGTAAAGTGAGGTTAAATGATATAGTGAAGTGAGGTCGTTAATACTATAAAGTGAGGAAGTTAACAGTGTAAAGTGATGTAGTTGATAGTGTAAAGTGAGGTAGTTGATGGTATAAAGTGACGTAGTTGATAATGTAAAGTGAGGTAG
>JBBKCR010000031.1:13917574-13928283 GCA_037577295.1 Ladigesia roloffi | reverse complement strand
CAAGCTAGGATACGCAAACGCCGGAATCTCTGTGCTCTGTGTAAACGAGTGACGTATTCATGCAACAGATCACTTACAGTGTTTGCGTAACCTACGCCAAAGAGCATATACAGGGGTCTCGAGACGGTCGTCTTTCAGAGGTAAAAAATGATATAAATACTGTTCAGTTTCTTACGAAAACCGATCGTTTCATGTCTTAAGACATCAATGTGTCGTCTAGAGCCACGGGGTGTAATCTGGACGTGTCTGTGCATGTTTATTTTAAGGCCCATCCACTTCCATTAAATGACTACCAGACTGCTACGGTTAAAGCTAATAATCTGCATTTGTGTTCCGCTGAGGAAACAAAGTCACCTTCGACTTGGATACCCTGGGGGTAAGCAAATAAACATCAAATTGTCATTTTGGGGTGAACTATCCTTTTAAACGTTCTAGACTACCGAAAGAGCTCCAAAGAAGGAGAACCAGCGAACCGGAGACAAATGGTGGTGGGTGTGTATTTGTGTGTGTTTGAGTAAAATTGGTGTAATGTTCTGTGTGATGTTCTACTGGAGAACCTTGGTTCCTACATTATTGTGGATGTTCCTTTAACTCCTAAACTCTGCGGACCAGGTTCCTCCTTCATGGAGACGCTGTTCCTGTCGGTTCCTCTTCCAGCAGGACACCCCTCCACACACACACTGCAGACACTAATCAGGAACCATTTGAGGAACCTCACAGAGAGATCAAGGTTCCTCCAGGTTCTCCAGATCTCAGTCTGATGGAGCTTCTGTGGGACAAACTGGTGGAACCATGGAGGAACATCTCACAGCTTATAGAACCACAGACCTTCAGAGGTTCTAGTCCAGACCTTGAGAGGTTTTGGTCCAGACCTTCAGAGGTTCTAGTCCAGAACCTCAGAGGTTCTAGTGGAACCCGATATCAGGCAGGATGGTTTTATCTTATCATTTCTTGATCTGGTTGATTTCATCTTCCATTACATGCTAAAGAAGGAACCCAGATTTGGTTCCATGGTTCTAAACAAAGCTAGTCCTCCTCTATGACCACGCTCCCTTTTAACAGTCTGGAAACATGCAAAATAATAATTTACAAATCTGTAGCCATTCATAAGCGTGCCTGTTGTCCAGGACGGCTCTGAGTGAGCTCCTGTTCTGCTCGGGCTGCACCAGCCGAGTGGATTAGCATTTGCATGCTATTGGTATTCAAATCAGATCCATCTGATAGTTAGATTTTTTTTTCTAATTTATTTATTTATTTTGTACCACTTGGTCCTGCATTTTGGCATTATTTTCTTCGGGCATTTATGCAGCTTCTATCTGCATGAAGCACAAAGGGGCGAGAAGCAGGTATTTTATAAAATTCAGATCCAGTTATTACCGTGGTGAAGATTAGCATGGTGTCCTTGATGCGGCGAGGCACTAATCCTTGGCGTCTCCAGCTTCTTCACAGGCGCCTGGCAGGAAGCAGCTCCATGTGGGAGTCCGGTTTAAAGCAGAACTTCACAATCTGGTCGGCTCTCTAAAATGTAGCAGCTGTGAAATGTGAAGCCATACCAGATTTTTAAATGATGAATAAAATGCATGTAATGTTATCTTTCGGACTGATGGACTTTTGAACTGACCATCTGGTGAACATAAACACAGCTGTAAAGAAGAATTATGTCCATTAACAGCTGTACAGATGACTGGTGTAAATAAACACAGCTGTAAAGAAGACTGGTGTACATAAACACAGTTGTAAAAAGACTTATGTCCATAAAAACCGCTGTAAAGAAGATTGGTGTCCATAAACACAGCTGTGAAGAAGACTGGTTTCCATAAACACAGCTGTAAAGAAGACTGGTGTCCATAAACACAGCTGTAAAGACAACCGGAGTATATAAACTCAGCTGTAAAGAAGACTGGAGTACATTAACACAGCTGTAAAGAACACTGGAGTACATTAACACAGCTGTAAAAAAGACTGGTGTCCATAAACACAGCTGTCAAAAGACAGGAGTACATAAACACAGCTGTAAGGAAAACTGGTGACCATACACACAGCTATAAAGAAGACAGCAGTATATAAACACAGATGTAAAGAAGACAGGAGTATATAAACACAGCTGTAAAGAAGACTGGTGTCCATAAACACAGCTGTAAAGAAGACTGGAGTACATAAAAAAGCTGTAAAGAAGACAGAAGTACATAAACACAGCTGTAAAGAAGACTGGTGTCCATAAACACAGCTGTAAAGAAGACAGGAGCACATAAAAAAAGCTGTAAAGAAGACAGAAGTACATAAACACAGCTGTAAAGAAGACTGGTGTCCATAAACACAGCTGTAAAGAAGACTGGAGTACATAAAACAACTGTAAAGAAGACAGAAGTACATAAACACAGCAGTACAGAAATACTGGTGTCCATTAACACAGCTGTAAAGAAGACTGGTGTATATAAACAAAGCTGTAAAGAAGACAGGAGCACATAAACACAGCTGTAAAGAAGACCGGTGTATATAAACACAGCTGTAAAGTAGACAGGAGTACATAAACTCAGCTGTAAAGAAGACTGGTGTACATAAACACAGGTGTAAAGAAGACAGGAGTATATAAACACATTTACATTTGAGTTTAGGGCATTTAGCTGACGCCCTTATCCAGAGCGATGCACAACAGTGCTCAAGTAATCCACAACAGTAGCAAGGACCTGTAGAGCAAGATTTAAGTCAACATCCAACAATCGCCTATGGACCAACAATTGTTGCTGTTCCCTAACTACACCTGATCAACACTTCACTGATACCGAACTACAACAACAATCTTGACACAAGACAACACCTGTAAAAGAAGGTAACAAAACATAGTTAGGAAGGTAAGGAGGGTGTGTTTTTTTTTTTGTGTGTGTGTGTGTAAGAAGGAGAAATAGGTTAGTCGCCAAGTTGCTCCTTGAAGAGGTGGGTCTTTAGCCGACGTTTGAACACAGCAAGAGACTGCCGATCTGATGGTGAGAGGGAGTTCATTCCACCATTGGGGCACCAAGACTGAGAAGAGTCTTGACACATGTTTCCCTATTCTTCTGAGCGGCTGAGGCTCAAGACGAGCCGTGCATGAAGCCCTGAGAGTACAAGAAGAGAACCACTGCTTAATCAACCTCACCATGTATGTGGGTGCCAAACCATTCTTGGCTTTGAAGGCAAGAGTTAAAGACTTGAATTTAATTCGAGCATTTACAGGGAGCCAGTGAAGGTTTCGTAATAAGGGTGTGGTGTGAGTGAGCTTAGAAATGTTGAAGACCAATCTTGCAGCTGCGTTCTGAATAAGCTGAAGAGATTTAGTTTCCTTCTGTGGAAGTTCAGCCAGTAGAGAATTGCAGTAGTCCAGTTTGGAGATGACAAGAGACTGGACTAAACACGGTTGTAAAAAAGACTTATGTCCATATAAACAGGTGTAAAGTAGACTGGATTAAAATAATCTGTAAAGACAACTTCCAGAAACCAGGTAAAGCAGGTTAGGACAATGGTTCCTAAAACAGTTGTAAAAAAGGACATATGTAAAAGAAGAATAATTGTGTTACACCCAAGCCTTCAGAAACATCTGGAAGAGGATGCATAAGACAATACTATTTTTACAATCTCAAAAGTATGACTTTTACTCATTGTACTCGACTTTTATTCAGAATATAAATGATTTCCCCAGCCAACATATGAGCATGGAAGTAAGAGTCAGGGGGCAAGCCCTCGAGGGCAAGCAAGCAGATGTTTCTCGAAGGAAGCTTCACCTGGGCATGTGTCCAGATGTTCTCGGAGCTCGGAGAGAGGAAGTGACCATCCAAAGCTCTCTTTTCTCAGAGAAGATCAGAAGTGTGTCCAGAACTTTTATCCTGAAGAGAGCTGTAGAGTTACAGCCCGGTAACAGCAGACGCATTTCTGTTACATCCCCCACTGCTCGTTTGTTTTGGTGTTTTGTAATTAAATTTGTGTCACAAATGTTTAGTTGCTGAGAACCTGGTGCTGTCTGAGCCTCTCCGGGCAGAAACCCAATTACTGCAGGAAAACTCCCAATCAACTGACAGAGGCTCATTCTGGAGGAACTGCCTTTTCCAGTGAGTGAGAAAAGAAAATCTATCTGTCTATCTATCTGTCTGTCTGTCTGTCTGTCTGTCTGTCTGTCCTTCCGTCCGTCCGTCTGTCCGTCCGTCCGTCCGTCCGTCCATTTATCTGTCGGTCTGTCTGTCTGTCTAGCTGGACGTTCTAGATCAGGGCTGTGCTGCTGGAGTTTGATGGTTGTTTTCTCAAACACCTAAACCAGACAGTAACCTGGGAGGAGAACCAGGAGTTTATGAGGGAACTCACTCGAACCTGCTGGACCTAAACGCCTCCAGGCCCAGAGCTCCACACGGCTGGCCTAGCGCTCAGGAGCTCGTGGATTCCAGTCCCAACTACTAGTGTCACTCCTGAGGTTCTCTTGAGTAAGGGACCGTAGCACCACACCGCCCCCACCCCCCACTGGCAGCCCGCTGCTCCGCTTGCTGAATGTGTAAAAATTAGTAATCTGTTAATATATTAAATTTCTCTCTTTTTGCTCTGTTATCCATTCAGCCATCCATCCATCCATTCATCCATCCATCCACCCATTTAATTTTCTATTAGGTAAAGGAATTAACTGCTTTAGTTGTGTCACCATCATTATTACAGTTTTTCTCAGTCACTTTGGTGCTTTTCTAACATCACATTAAAATTTGAACAGCTGTTAGTGTATTTTTCCAAACAATCGGTGCAAACTGAAAAACCTTGTGGATAACCTGCAAAAGCAGGTCACTTATTCAAAATCGATAATACATTCCTCAAATGCAAGTATTCATGTCACTGAAACTGCCAGTGTCATCAAAATGAGAAGTTTTGACACAATCTTTATGAACAATATAGTCAAATGGCTTTATCATGTTTTATTATGAGGGTTTACAGTATTCTCTCAGTGCTTTCCAATGCAAACAAAGGTCAGAACTCTGTGACACTACCGGACAATGCTCAAGACAGCATTATACACTTTTTGTACAGCCATTAACAGTAAAATCTACTATAAAAATAGACATTCCTGTATTTAGGGAAGTAATTGAGTACAAGACACTGAATACGTATGCTTCATTGAGTAGGCTGTTAATAAATATAAAAAACAACCTTTTGGTAGAGCTGTGCACAAATGTGAACAATATAACAGTACATATTGTAACTGAACATACGTAAATCATTACATTAAAACAGATATCATTCCTTGCAATGCAACAAGGAAAGTATCTCCTGGAGTGGCGTATCCACCTTCTGCATGACTCTGCCGTCACATACTCACCCCTCTTCCATTTCTGTGTCACAGAATTGTAAAAATGGTACACACTATGTCCTGCTCAGGTCCTTTATGCTTGCCAATTAAGGGTTAATGGGATTGATCCATGAGTGACTGTGTACAAGCGGCTTGTTATTGGTTATAACTAATACTTCACACATCTCCTCGTCAGTGAAAGCTGAAGTTCACCTAAGAGAAATTGTTCAATTTAGGAGACATTTCTGGGAAAAATGTATAAAAAAGGTATAAAATTTGCTTGACAGAATTTGATAACTAATTCAATAGTTTTGTATGTAATGACTCAATCTATTCGTTTTATTTGGAATGACTATTCAGCAGCCAAAAGTATAGTTAATTTTGACTGACATGATATAAGCAAATGATAATGTTCTAAAACGGCAGAGAATTGTATGAAAGCAACTGATACACGTCCAAGAGCATTCGCAATTTGTTCAGAGGGAGGACAAATTGCTACTATGAATAGTTTTGAGAATTTTCATTCTGATCTGAGAAAAGCACCAAAGCAACTGCGAAAAACTGTAATTTGATATATTTATTTATTACGAGTCGTGATTTCTTTATAGGTTTATTCTGCAGGGCGTGTTCTGTGGGTGTGTCTGAGGACTGCTGGTGCCGGTTCTGTGTGGATAACGGTTTACTGAGACACACACACACACACACACACACAGACACACCCACACGTCACGCTCCTCTCTGGGTTCTGTGTGTTTGGAGCCATTTCCTGAAGCAGTGGGGTTCCGGGCACCCGGCAGGGGGGTGGAGAGTCACTTTGCTCGCTCTGAAGCGACAAGTTTCAGGAATTCATGAGGCTCGCCTTGGCCCGGAGGACTTCTGTTTTTATTTTCCATCCAGATCCGTCTTCCTTCTGTTGTGCGTTTTGTTGTGACGGGACCTGCGGTCTCATTCCTGGACACCGAATCACAAAAACACTACCAGTGGGGTGTGAGTGTGTGTGTATGTATGTGTGTGTGTGTGTGTCCCTGCAGGACACCAGAGCAGATCTGTGCTGCCGCAGGCAGGGATTGGCTTTAGTGGGCGTGTGGTTTTGGTTGTGCTGTTGCAGGAGCAGCTGTTTCGTTTCTCCTCACCTGCTGAAACCAAGTCTGGTTTTATCAGCGAGAGTCTGGAGATCATCCAGCTCCTGCAGGACAGCTGCTCTGACTGACGGGCCGGACACACACATTCACACTCTTTACCTACGTCTAATTTCACACAAAACCGGGCACAGCGAGAACTCCTTCACAGTTAAACCTTAAAGTGTCGGGAAAGGATGGAGGGGGGTGCGGGTGGTGGTGGGGGTGGGTGTGTTACCCAGTCAGTTGTCCCAGTGTTATTCTAATGAGAAAGATTTTAAAATATATTTTGTATCATTAAAAAATATAATCAAATAAACCATGCAAAAATCTAAAACACCGCAAAAATCTGACGAAACTCGATTTATCCTCAAACTGTCTTTGTGTCCGTCTGTCTGTCTGTCTCTCTGTGTGAATGTCTGTCTGACTTTATGCATGTCTGTCTGTCTGCCCCTCCATCCGTCTGTCTGTTGGTCTGTCTGACTGACCATCTTTTGGTCTGTCATTCTCTCACCATTTGTTTGTCTGTCTGTCTGTCTATCTGTCCCTCTGTCTCTCTGTATGTATGTCTGTCTGTCTGTCTGTCTGTTGGATGGTCTGCCTGTCAGTCTGTCTGTCTGACCATCTGTCGGCCTGTCTGTCTCTCTGACCGTCTGTCCGTCAATTCTAACAATTCGACAGATACACAAGTTAGAGCTAATTCTACAGATGTTCCTAACTTCATAGCCCCCGTGGGCATTCCCCTGTCCGAGCGGGACGAGGTCCTCGGCCTCAGCGTCACAGGTTCCGCAGGTTCTCACCGCTCGGAGATGGATGGGGGAGAGTTAAAGGGCCGGCAGCGTCGGGCGGAGCAATTAGGCAGCAACACAAACCTGGAGCACCTGCACTGATTATAATGAAAGCAAACGACCCGCTCAAGTCCTTCAGACTATTTACTGGCTAATGTACTTGTGAGAATGTATGGACTGTCATTCGGGGAGAGTTACAGTGGTGCACTAACAATTCATCTTTAGGGTTAAATTACATTTGGGCTGTCGGTCCGGCCCATTTGAAAATCCCTAACCAAATAAAGTCGAGTTGGAAGCCTGGCAGATACATTAGCTGTAATTATGCTGGCAGTGACAAAGCCTCGTCTAACAATGTGCTAATTTATTTCTCCAAAGAGCGCCGGTTGTTAGCGTGTGATAAAAACACAAGCTGACAAGCCGTTTTCGGAGGAGGATCTGTGTCCAGACTCTCTGTTTACAGAATTATCTTTGATTCGGGAGAACCGTGGTCCATTTCAGTTATTTGTATCGGCTGTATTTTTTCTCAAGCGGTCGTAATTGTGCCGTTATGTCTCGGGCATAATTGCTTTTTAAATGATCTTAAAAATATGTTTTAATAATTCCTGCCTGTGTGTGTGTGTTTCTGTATGTGTGTTCGCGTATTTATCACTTTGTGAGGACCAAACGTCCTCATAATAACAGGGACGTTTTTCATGTCCTGATGAGGAAACATGATGGTTCCACATTTGAAGGAGAAAATAAAAGAACAGAAACTGCAGTCTAAAGAAGAGGAGTCAGGTTTAAGTATAGTGCTACTATTGTCAAGTCAATGGAATTTCCTCACAAAGATAGCAATACCAGACCATGAGCTACAAATCTTGCATCATCTATTGCAGGTGTATGTACAATAATTTCTTGTTTTTAGTGATAAATATTGAGACAAAATAAACAAAATACAGCTGTATTGTAAATTATTCCATCTATTACCCATCATACATCAAAGGAGGGCCTGTAATTTGTAACACATGGTAATGTGGTCACTTTCTAAAACAGGAATTGAAAGAAATGATTTGCAGATGTTGCCAAAATATCACAAACATTTACATTTCAGTGATGCTCAGCGGTGAGACTTTATAAAAACAGTTCCTTTAAGGCAGGGGTATTCAATTAAAAGTCACCGAGGTCCAGTTATTACATTTCGTCCCAGTAGAGGGTCCGAACTGAAGTCCATATTTTGTCTTATAGCCTGTCTACATTTTCATATAGTTTACTCAGAATGTATTGTTTATTTCCAGTTCAGAAAATCAACTAACTGCACAACTAAGTCTTTTACCATAAATAGAAGGAGTCCCAGGCAAATACATTTAAGTACAAAACACATTCCATTATCAATCAAAACGTGTTGTAAAGGGTTTGTTTTTTTCCTCGGGTCGGGCTTTGAGTCAGTATCTACGAGTAGTTTTGCGGGTTAAATGTGACATATTATAATGCAAACAGTCCCTTAAAACTGCGGATATATCTTTAAAGGAACATTAAAACTGAGAACATGGAGTTTTTAAACTGCCAAAAACTGATTGCAGCTCATAACATGTGACAGTCACAAGTTATAAGCTGTAATCACTTTTTGGCTGCTTGAAAACCACATATATTTAATGCTCATTTTCAAGATATTTTAGCAGTTATAAGGGTCTGTTTGCAGTATAATGTGTCAAATATAACCCTCCTGCATGATATCAAGCAAGTTAATCTAGGCGCTACAGCTTTAAGAAGCTGAGCGCTCTCCTGCGGACGGCAATAAAGTTCTGGCAGGCGATCACTTTTTGGCACAACACCGGCTCCTCTTTGGGAGCCGTGCCAGAAGAGACGGCTCTCTGAAATAAACTGAACTTTCCCTCACTAGTAAACTAACGAGAGAAGCTGTTGTATTAACTGGAGTAGCAGCAACCACTGTCAACAGCCACGACCGCCCCAAAAAAAGTTCCATGAAAATTACTCAATCTCGTGAATTTACTAGACTGGTCACGGGTCCGGACAGAAAATTCACTCGGACCGGATCCAGACCGCAGTCCGCCATTTGGTGATGCCTGCTCTAAGGGTTCTTCAGTTAAACCATGTTTATACACACCAACAATCACTCCTCAGGTCCACCTGCCCCCAAAATCTCACTGGTGACCTCAGCAATTCCATTTATTTCATTTCAACATGCTCTGTAAGGCTGTAGATAAGATCAGATAAGATAAAATTGACTTTATTACTGTACAATGTTCTGCTACATTTATACCCTTCGTTCATTCTTTCTGACAGACTGCAATACACTACAGGAAGCATAGGGGGTGATCCAGACTATACTATCCTATTTAAAATGGGATAATTCATGTTTTGGATTTGGAACTTGGCCAAAACCCCAAACAAGCTTGCTGGAGCCAAAATTCACATATTATAAGAGTAATAATGATAATGAAACTTAAAAAGAATCCAAATAATTAATATTCACAGCAAACCTCTGGACTATATTCTCTCCAATCGCAACGCGGCTCTGAGTTGGTGAATTATTTATTGTAATCCAGATAAATGCTTTGATAGCTGGAGCATGAACTCATGGCGTGGTCTGAGTTGCCTTTCTCTGTCTGTGCGGTAATTTGTAGACAGAGTTGGATTAGTAGCACAGATCATTATTTAGATGTGTCGGGGCTCTCTGGGCCGTTCACTCCTCTCGAGCCTCCAGTGCACATTTAATATGCAATGTTTTAATTAAGAGATCCCTCGCAGGTTCAAGTCTCCACGCTTTCCCATCGCCGCCTTTTCACAATGAAACCCCGCTTAAATGGCCTGAGGGGGGAAAAACTCAACCAGCCGGAAATTTCAACTTTTTCCGGGCGCGGACTCGGGCGGCGCAGCAAGATGATATCAATTACTGTACAAGTTTAAAGACGCGGCGCCGCGAGAAACCCGAGCATGAAATTCAGCCCTTTGATTTTTTTAATGTTTTTTTTCTTTCCTCCTCTTCTTCTTAAATCTATATGTGCTCGAGATCGGGGAAAACCGACACGAAATAAATTCTCAATTATAAATTAATCATCACGGGAACTGGTGCTAAACTGGTCTAACAGCGACTCAAATTTGAGGGAAAAACGGAAAAAGTCCGTTTTTTTTCACAAATCGAGAAATGTTTTCCATCAATTTTCCAAAACAGTGTCGACGGAAAATAATATTATTATATCTGGTAAAACTGTCTAAACACTCTCTCTCTATCTGGGTCTCTCCCTTCCTCTCTCTGCCTCTCTTATATCTATCTATCTCTCTGTCTCTGTCTCTCTCTCTCTGTCTCTCTTTCTCTGTCTCTCTCTATCTCTCTCTTCATTCTCTCTCTTTCTTTCTTCATTACTCTCTCTCTCTCGCTTTGTCTCTCTCTGTCTATCTCTCTCTTTCTTCATTCTCTCTCTCTCTCTCTCTCTCTCTCTCTCTCTCTCTCTCTCTCTCTCTTTTATCTAGTGAAACTGTCTACACCCTCTCTCTATCTGTTTCTCT
>JBBKCR010000031.1:13859919-13871018 GCA_037577295.1 Ladigesia roloffi | reverse complement strand
AGATACAGATACAGATAATTCATCTGTTTAACAGATACAGATACAGATACAGATAATGCTGTACTCGCTCATCCCTACCAGTTACTTTGGGAAATTAATATGTGCAAAATAATCATGATAATGGTGAAACCATGATTATTTCCCAAACGATAATCGTAACACCAAAATCGATAATTGTAAAATTCCTACTTCCATTACTCTGCTTTTTATTGTGTATTTTTGTGTTTCTGTTATCTCTTTTATTCTTTTAATTTCTACTGTTTTTATTATTATTGATTTTATTTTGTTCCTGAACTACAGAAATAATCGAGTTGACTATGGAAACAAATTTGTGCCAAAATTTCGAAACCTAACTTTCATAATATCCAACAAAATTCATTCAAAATTCTCCTTATATCAAAGAAAATTCATTCTCACCTGTGAGACTTTGAGTTTGGCTGCTGGCTGTTCAGTAGCTCCATTCCCTTTTACATTCTTGCTGTGTGTAGATTCGATTTCATTTTTTGGGCACAAATTTCTCATGTGGGTGGGGCTTCGCCAACGCCGGGCTCCGGAACTCAGCAGCAATGTCCGCCAATTATGATCAGATACGATATTTGATCTTGCACACAAATCTCACATCTCATATGTGATCGTAACTGAAGCCAAACTGAAAGCCTCCTGGACAAGAATGAAGTTCTGAATAAATTTAGTTTGAAATTAGAATTCTAAATGAATTTAGTTTGATATTAGGAGAATTCTAAATTAATTTTGATTGATATTAGGAGAATTCTGAATGAACTTTGTTTGATATTAGTAGAATTTTGAATGAATTTTGTTTGATATTTGGAGAATTCTGAATTAATTTAGTTTGATTTTAGGAGAATTCTGAATGAATTTTGTTTAATATTAGGAAAGTTTTGTTTCGAAATGTTGGCACAAATCTGATTCCATAGTTTAAGACCTGTGATGTATTTTTGTGTGTTTGTGTTTAGTGATTAGTGCACTTCCAATACACTGCTAATCTTTATTTTGTGTATTCTTGTGTCATCTCTTTTGTCCTTTTACTGTGTGTATTATTCATGTTTATGTTTTGTTCCCGAGCTACAGAAATACTTGACCTGACGTGACTGGTGTGGTCATTTCTGTTTCTCTTTTCTAGTTCATGTCTTCTGCTTCCGGGCCGCTCGGGGTGGAACCTCACGGTTCTCCAGTTTCACTGATCAAGTTGAAATGAAGTTTCTCTTTAATTTCGGCGGCTCCTCCTCCAGCCACTGGCTGGAACTTCCCTTGTTTTTATCCTGGAGCTCAGCAGCCCCAGTGTTGACCGTCATCTTTAATACTAGGAGAGGCTTATTGGAGCCGTTCGGCTGGTTTACACTTGGGGCTCAGCTCTGGCTGTTAGTGTAGAATCAGGCAGGAGGCATTATGGGATGTCTGGTCTGTGTTTTGTTTGTTGTTTTGGCCGAAGCTGGTCCGGAGGGGATCTGGACCTCCTTCCATCTGCGAAACCTCCACTGATGTACACAATAAAAGTTACTTTTTTTCATATTCAAGTTTCATATTTTACTTTGAAGCCACACATACATATTCCACTGTGACATTACGCATTTTAAATTATATTTATAACACATTTTTATATCACATCATAAACTAACACATCTATAACACAAAGTAGCACATTTTTATTCTATTAAAAAGTGTGTGAAATAGGAGCAACCTGAAAGAAGACGCTGTTATAATCTGTCTGGACCGGCTGGTGCAGAAGTTTTCCAAACCCCCACAGGTTTAGATTTGTCACTCCAGTTCAGGACTAAAGAAGAACTTGACCTAGACCTGTACCGATGTCCTGTCTTTGGGTTCAGAGGCGCCTCAGGCATGGGTGAGAGAGAGAGGGAGAGAGAGAGAGAGAGAGAGAGAGAGAGAGAGACACACAGAAAAAGAGAAAGACAAAAAGAGAGAGAGACAGACAGACAGAGAGAGAGAGAGAGACAGACCGACAGAGACACAGAGACAGACAGAGAGAAAGAGCCAGAGACAGAGAGAGAGAGGGAGAGAGAGAGAGAAAGAGAAACAGAGAGAGGGAGAGAAAGAGAGATGGAGAGAGAGAGACAGAGAGATGGAGAGAGACAGAAAGAGAGAGATGGACAGAAAGAGAGAGAGAGACAGAGAAAGAGAGAGGGAGAGAGACAGAGAGTAAGACAGAGAGAGACAGAGAGAGAGAGAGAGATGAAAGAGAGACAGATGAGCTGCTCCTGCTGGTGGCTGCAGGTCCTGGTGTTGGCGTCGGTACCGGCGGGTCGTTCCAGGTTCTGGACCCGCAGCTCCTCCTCTGTGTTTCTGTTGGTCCATCCTGGCGCCGCTCCGGACCTCGGGCAGGAGACTTTGGATCTAGGCCCAATCAGACAGAACTGCACATAAAATAATTATGCCCCTTCGGGTACAAATGTACCAGTAAGCAAGAAAGTGACCCCTCTCCCCACCGGGTTAATTACTAAAGAGTCGTTTTGTGATATGATTAATTATTTGCAAAATTACTTGATTAAGTGCATAATCATGTACTGCATTACACATACATTTGTTTTACATCCTGTATGGGCTGATTTAATACAAATTTAATTACTTTTAATCACAGTTAATCACATTTCTGTTCTGTTTCTCAAAGTCACCCTGGGTTTATTTTTTTCGTTTTATAACCTTTCTGCAGAAAATCCAGTTTCCAGTTTCTACTGACGTCTAACTTCCAGGTTCCTGTGACACAATGTTCTCCTTGTTTCACCTCAAAAGTATTATAAGCCACTCTGACCTGTGGAGGTCTGGACTAGAACCTCTGAGGGTCTGGACTAGAACCTCTGAAGGTCTGGACTAGAACCTTTGAGGGTCTGGACTTGAACCTCTGAGGGTCTGGAACAGAACCTCAGAATATTCTGGACTAGAACCTCTGAAGGTTGAAGGGCTGGACTAGAACCTCTGAAGGTCTTTGGTTCTGTGACCTGTGAGATGTTCCTCCATGCTTCCAACAGTTTGTCTCAAAGAAGCTCCATCAGACAGATCTGAAGAACCTGGAGGAAACTTGATCTCTCTGTGAGGTTCCTGATCAGGGTGTGGGTGGGTGGGGTGGGGGTGGTGGGGTCCTGCTGGAATAGGAACTGACATGAGAACAGCATTTCCATAAATGAGGAACCTGGTCTGAAGTGGTTAGGAACACAGGAACCAAGGCTCTCTAGTAGAACATCACCCAGAGCATCACACCACCACACACACACACACACACTTACAGAGCGTTCCATGTCTGTGTATCTGTGTATCTGTGTGTCTGTGTATATGTGTGTCTGTGCCTCTGCGTGTCTGTGTGTGTGTCTGTATCTCTGTGGGTTTTAATCTCTTTGTCCCTGTGTGTCTGTGTGTCTGTGTGTCTGTGTCTCTGTGTGTCTGTGTCAGTGTCTCTGTCTCTGTATGTCTGTATCTCTGTGTGTTAGTGTCTGTCTGTGTCTGTGTCTCTGTGTGTGTGTGTCAGTGTCTCTGTGTGTCTGTCTCTGTATGTCTGTATCTCTGTGTGTCAGTGTCTGTCTGTGTCTATGTCTCTGTGTGTCAGTGTGTGTGTCTGTGTCTCTGTGTGTCAGTGAAGGTTCCTTTCTGTGATTCCCATTTCTGATGTCGCTGCTGCTGTGAGTAACTGTGGAAATGAAGAGAACTCCTCCAGGGTCACACAAACTCCTGCGGCTCTGTAGGTACAGATTACAACTCGACTGTACCGTATGAGAAGTGACAGGTGCGGCACACACAAGACGGTTTGCGATCATTTACATGAAAATAGTTTCCTAACGGCTGCGTGTTCGGCAGCAAATTGCGTTTGTTAAAGCAGTTTCGCTTTCATAATATTTCATTCCCGCCGTATTGGTATCATTACGTTTCAATCCAGCCTTTTCAGTCCTGCCTCACGCTCCTGTTCGCCAATGAAGCGAGTGTCAGACTGCATCTACGTGTGTGTGAGTGTGTGTGTGTGTGTGTGTGTGAGGAGAAAAAGGAGAGGACACACTCCTAATCACCCAGCGCCACAGGCACCACAGTCTGTGGGCAGTGAAATGAGCGGAGATGATTTTGTGGCGTATGTGATGTGATGTGAGAGTGTGTGTGTGTGTGTGTGTGTGTGGGGGGGGGGTTTCCTGACTTTGCAGCACCAAAGAAATACGCTTTTATAGGAGCAACAAAATCTTTCTGACATTATAAAGTGCTTTTTGCAAAATGTCTTGTTGCGATTTGGAATGGCTATGGAGACAAAAACACACACAAAACACACACATAGACACATACACACACCACACACACACACACACACACAGACACACACACACATACACATATATGTATATATACATTTTTCAGCTTACCATGAGTCATACTGCATCCTAAACCGCGCCCACTAGTCTGATCACCTTAATGAAGATTTTTAGGTTTACAGTAAAATATTTGGGTGAATATTTCTAGTGTCCGGTGAAGAAGCCGAGATGGTCCGACTGATCCGGGGTCAGTGGGGTTCCTGAAATATGGAGGAGCTGCAGGAGGGAGTGTGAGATCGTCGGCTTTTACATTACAGCTCCTGTTAAATCCAGTTCTAATGTCACGCCTCCAGACCTCAGCATCATTACAGCATTCTCTCTCTCTGTCTCTTTCTCTCTCTCTCTTTCTGTCTCTCTCTCTGTGCCTCTCACTCTGTCTCTCTCTGTAGTGTTGTAGTACTCGAGACTGGTCTCTGACTCAAGACCGGTCTCGAGACCATTTTTTGCTTTCTCCGTCTCGTCTCGGTCTCTAACCTTCAAAGACTCATCTTGACTCGGTCTCGGACATCAGTAGAAGTCCTTGAGACCAGTTTATTTTTTATATTTTCATGGTAACAAAAAACTCCAACAATTATCCATCATTACAAAGAAATTCAAATAATAATAATAATAATAATAATAATAATAATAATAATAATAATAATAATGATTTTTTTTAAAGCATGGAATGTTGACTGGCATTATTTGAAAATGACACTGTGCATGTTTGTGTAATGGGTGTACGTCTGTGTTTGGCATGGGTAGATTTTGTGATCATTACTAATTCAAGAAGAAATAAAGTTTTAAAGGATATTATGTTCTACTGTTTTCTCAAAATTATTACACAATTTTATTGTGAAGTAGCCTACTAATCTACACATACCAGTGGCAAATTTGAATTTGCTCTACATGTCTTTTGACTTGGTCTCGACCCTTCAAAGACTCGGTCTTGTCTCGGCATATGCGGTCTCGTCCCCATCACTATCTCTCTGTCTCTCTCTCTCTCTCTGTCTCTCTCTCTGTCTGCCTCTCACTCTGTCTCTCTCTGTCTCTCTCTCTCTATTTCTGTCTCTCTGTCTGTCTGCCTCTCTCACTCTCTGTCTCTCTATCTGTCTCTCTGTCTCTCTCTCTTTCTGTCTCACAGAGGGTTAAACGGCAAATTCTAAATTTTGCTGTTGGTCAGGCAAAGCTTGCCGTCTACTTGTCCAGGAGGAACAAATTGGAGAACAAACCTGGTCAAGATGTTTTAGCTTTGTTTAAAGCTCTTGTAAAATCCAGGATCGGTTTAGACTTCCGGTTTTATTCAGTGATGCATGATTTGAACACTTATTTTTGAATGGTGTTTTAACAGGGCCTTTTGCTCTGTGGTAGGGGGCAAGCTGGTCTTTGCCCACCCATGGGGCTGAGCTGATTACTTTTGTATTACATGTTGTGATCCCTGAATTGTAATAAAGTTTTATTTTTAGAACTCAAAACTCTTTCTGTCTCTCTCTGTCTCTCTTTCTCTCTCTCTGTTTCTCTCTCTGTCTGTCTGTCTCTCTCTCTCACTCTGTCTCTCTCTGTCTGCCTCTCGCTCTGTCTCTCTCTGTCTGTCTGTCTGTCTGTCTGTCTGTCTGTCTGTCTCTCTCTTTCTTTCTATGTCTCTCTGTCTCTCTCTCTGACTCTGTCTCTAGCTCTGTCTCTCTGTCTCTGTCTCTCTGTCTGTCTGTCTCTATCTCTGTGTCTCTCTCTCTGTCGCTGTCTCTCTCTCCGTCTGTTTCTCTCTTGCTCTCTCTGTCTGCCTCACTTTCTCTCTCCCAATCTCTCTATCTCTCTCTATTTCTCTCTCTCCCTCTCTCTCTCTGTCTCTCTCTGTCTCTCTCTCTTTTTCTCTCTGAGGTGTCCAGTAGAGTCATATGTTTATGGTCAGGATGAGATAATGCACTGTTTGACAGTCCCATATATCTGATATAAACTTGTTTCATATTCTCAAGTCATAAATAAATAATTTCTTAACAGGTTTATAACACTCTTTCTCTCCCTCTCCCCATCTCTTTCTCTCTCTCTTTCTTTCTCTCTGGATAATGAAAGTGTAGCTCTGACTCACAGAAATGGACTTCAGCTAAATAACTAATTAATGAGAGCTGGGAAGAGCAGAGGAGGGTCAGAGAATGAGCTGCGATTTATGAGGGATGGAGCATCTAAGAGACGCAGTTAAAGCAGAACATACACACATACACCCACACACACACACACACACACACACACACATACTGTCTTGAATATTGCGGAGGCATTCCCCACAGGAACCCGCTCAACAGAGAAGAAAAATAATAACAATATAAAAACTCCCTGTTCCATAATAAACCGTTCCTCCTCTTATGCAGAAGTGTGGCTGCATTTTTTTTCTTCCAGCTGCTTCATATTCTGCGTCCTCTTGCCGCCAGCAAGGCTCCAATTAAAGAAGAGTGAAACAAAAAAAACAAATTAAACCGCAGAAGACATATCGCCCCCTATGCTTCCTGAGGTGTCCTGCGTTCTGTCAGAATGTCACATGACCAGTTTAAGAGGAATGTTTCTGCTGGTTAAGACACACAGTGACCTACGCATGAATCATTCAAGCAGATCAAAGAGCATCTAACTGAAGTCCTGAACCGGGGAAGAACTCTCATGTTTACACTTATCTCCAGAACGAGGGCAGGCGCACATACAGACTTCCATTTTAATACTTTTATTCAAACAAATCAAAGAGGCACGAGAGCCAGAAACAAAAAGAATCGAGGCCCAGGTCTGACACAATAGAACACAATCAGAAATTGAAGACTGGTGTGATCAGCCAACACAATCAAAGTCCCCAAAACAAAACAAGGAACTGGTTGGAGTGGCTGGAACTGCTTTATATAGGCTCCTTGTGTCTTTAGACCCTCTGCAGACTGTCAGTAAAACATTTGTTCACATTTCTTTCATTTCATCTCCTCAGTGTGACACAGATCAGACAGTCTGACAGGAGACTGGAGTTTTACACCAACAATGAGATTCAAAGTCAATTCTAAAGTAATGAGGGGGGTTCAAGACTTTTACTCAGGATTGTATTTTAGAGACCTAGATCTCTGGAGACATCTGGAGATATCTGGTGTGCCGGTTATTAAAAAAATTATGAACACATCTTTATTTAATGGGATTAATTAACGTATTTATTATTTAAATATAAAGACCTCTAGACAGTATGTGAGAGTGTAGGCACTTTGCTACAGCGAAATGTTTTTGATTTTGTTTACTACATTACTTACAACACAAACCTGCTGGTGTAGAACGTGAATGAAATAAAAATATTGATTATGTAACTAATTATATTAGCCCTTATTTAACATCGGATCAATATCTTGTTAGTGCGTAATTACTCTGATATAATGCAACAAGGCATAACGCAACGTGTCTATTATAATTTTTTTATTACCTTACTGTTGATAATAACCCGTCGATACAGGAAATGAATGAGACACAGATGTATCAATCTCATAACTAACGTTACGAGCCGTTACGCGACTACCAATCGAGTTAATCTACGTCTTAATCGGGCCGTAAAGCGTTTCCGGGGATTGTAGGGTTAACGTCCTCAGATAACACTCTCAGAATCTACTGCAACAGTACTGGAAACCCCACCCCACACACACACACACACACACACACACACACCCCTCCGACATCGCCCCTCAGAGATCAATCTATCATGCTCCCGCAATTAACACCAACACTGCCTCCTTTAAAAAAAGCGATTGCTCTCATCCATTGGTAACAAGATTTCTTCTTTTTCTCCTTTTCTCCCTCCCTGCCTACCTACCTACCTCTCTCTCTGTCTCATTCGTACGCTCTCTCACATTCTCTCTCTCTCATTCTCTCTCTCTCTCTCTCATTCTCTCTCGTTCTCTCTGTCTCTCTCTCTCATTCTCTCTCTCATTGTCTCTTGTTCTCTTTCTCTCATTCTGTCCTCATTCTTTCTCATTCTCTCTAATTTTCTTTCATTCTCTCTCTCTCTCTCTCTCTCTCTCTCTCATTCTCTATCTCATTCTCTCCCACTCTCTCTCTCTCTCTCTCTCTCTCTCTCTCTCTCTCTCTCTCTCTCGACCCCCTCCTTTCTCTCTCTGTTTTTCCAACCTTAATTGAAGTGGTGGCGGTGGGGGCGATACCTGATTAGGCGGCTCCATTCAGCGGCCGGGCCCCGGATAGCAAATCCATCTTGTAATAAATGGGAGATGGATTATGGCTTTTCTGCAGAGCTGGCAGACACGAGGCCGCGCTGCCTTTCACCGCTGCTTATTGCAGCGCATAAATCCATTAGCCAGCGCCAGGACTTATCTCACATCCGCCCGCCGCTGCACACGCACTCCCAGCAAAAAAGCAAGGGAATACTCCTCTACCTCCTCCACACTCTTCCCTTCATTCTCTCTCTCTCTCTTTAGCTGACTCTCTTCTCTCTGCCTCCCTTCAATCAGCTCAAGTTTCTCCACCATCTTTTCCTAGTGTGACAATTTCCACTATAAAACTATTACAGAAAATTCTCAAAACGAGATGAGGCAAACGATTGTCTCCTTCAGGAGGCAATAATAGGAGTAATAACTAAAGTGGCAAAATTAACGAGATATGGTCACGTTATTGTACAATTTGTTTTCTCTGGTCACCTCATACAGCAGTACCGCCAGTAACCACTAGATGGCAACATAACAAAATGATTTACCCTTACATTCTTCTAGAGTTTAAAGTTAGGTTTAGGATTATTTAATATATTATTAAGTTTGTTAACTTAATAATTAATTGAATGCAGAATTGTAGGAGAGCTCCTTATTAACTTTTATCTAAACAATATATATATAACTCTCTGTAGCTCATCGCTAAACGTAGAATCACGTTTCACGTTTGACCTGCTAAATTCACACACTGATGCTTGTTCAGGTTTAAGATCCAGATCTTCCTGAAAGTCCCGAACTGAATGAAAAATTATTTTTTTTATATCTGAACTGGTCGGGGCTTTCCTCTGGGCCAAGATGTCATGGGTCTGAATCCTACCTTCAGCATCAATGGGTTCTTAAGCAAGACCCTTAATCCCAATTTCCTGCCCCCTGTAGGAGGCTGCCCCCTGTAGGTAGAGAATGGAAGACATTTTGATAAATGCTCCTGATGACTGCTGTAGATGTAGAGGTGACAAGATTACCAGAAGAACCTGAACAGGAACTGGTTGAGCCAGAAATGACCCCAGATGAGGTCCCTGATCTCACAGTCATGCTAACATTCATGAATCTTGGAGAAAAATATGCTTGTCTTGTCTCGGTTTGAGACCTTTTGCTTGCCGTGTTTGTGTTTTTGTGGGGCAAAACTTGCGAGAGATGCATAAATGCATGACTGCCGATCAAACTGTGTTGCATCACGAAGAGCTTCGGTCAGAAGGTGCACCAGTCTGGCCAGGCCCATGTTACTTACTTTAAAGTTCAAATTCCAAATCAACAACTGGTCCCCGAAGAGAATTTTTGGAAAATGCACTCATACAATCAAATCCTGACAGCAATATTCCAGGGTCAGTACCTGATCGCACTGACGCTCTCATACAATCAAACCCTCACAGCACTGTTCCAGCATCAGTACCTGACCTCACTAAAACTCGCATACAATCAAACCCTCACAGCAATGTTCCAACATCTGTACTGACCTCACTAACGCTCTCATACAATCAAACCCTCACAGCACTGTTCCAGCATCAGTACCTGACCTCACTAAAACTCTCATACAATCAAACCCTCACAGCAATGTTCCAACATCTGTACTGACCTCACTAACGCTCCCATACAATCAAACCCTCACAGCAATGTTCCAGCATCCGTACCTGACCTCACTAACGCTCCAATACAATCAAACCCACACAGCAATATTCCAGCCTCAGTACAGACCTCACTAACACTCTCATACAATCAAATCCTCACAGCAATGTTCCAGCATCAGTACCTGACCTCACTAATGCTGCTATATAATCAAACCCTCACAGCACTGTTCCAGCATCAGTACCTGACCTCACTAACACTCTCGTACAATCAAACCCTCACAGCAATATTCCAACATCTTTACTGACCTCACTAACGCTCTCATACAATCAAATCCTCACAGCATTGTTCCAGCATCAGTACCTGACCTCACTCACGCTCTCATACAGTCAAACTCACACAGCAATAGTCCAACATCAGTTCTGACCTCACTGACACTCTCGTACAATCAATTCCTCGCAGCGATGTTCCAGCGTCGCTCCCAGGCTGTTACTGCAGTTAAATGGAACTCACTGGAGGTTCTAGATCTTCAGACAAGGAGAAACACCTTAGTCAGGTTTCTCTCTGTGGTGTCTGGGTAGAGCTGAGCTCTCCCATTGGTCAGGCCTCCAGGATCCGGACTGAAGTTCTACCTGGAGAGAAACCTGTCAATCATGTCCTAAATTACATTAGGTAGGGAGAACCTCACTCCAGTAATGGATGTTCTAGATCCATCACAGCCTGGGAATGGGATTGGCAGTCTAACCAGTGTGTGTGTGTGTGTGTGTGTGTGTGTGTATGTTTATGTGTGTGTGTGTGTGTGTGTGTGTGTGTGTGTGTGTGTGTGTGTTATGATAGTGTCCATATCAGGTGATGACCATCGACTTGTTCGCAAAATATGTATCCCATGATCCTCTGCAGCTCAGAGAGACATGCCAAACCTGCACGGAGCGGCTAATTCTGTCCACACACACACACACACACACACACACACACACACACACACACACACACACACACACACACACACACA
>JBBKCR010000031.1:13769409-13779425 GCA_037577295.1 Ladigesia roloffi | reverse complement strand
TTCATACGTAGGTCACTGTGTGTCTTAACCAGCAGAAACATTCCTCTGAAACGGGTCCGGTTCAGGGACTGGACTGGAAATGGAAAGTTTCTGAAGAAAGGACATTTTTACTGTGTTGAGGGGGAGAGTGAGGAAACTACATTTCACCACATAACTAGTAGAAAGATCTCCAGTGGATGGTTTGAAGATGATATTTCATGACTGTTGGACCCTTGATGTGAAACAGAATTCTGTTGTTGATTGCTGCTGATGTACTTTGATCTCTGTCCTAATAACTTTATGAATGACCCTTTATGAACGCCAGCTACGCTTTAACTCGCAGAAAGCTGAGATAACATAAGTGCACCATTGCAATCATTCCTATTATGCAGAACGTTCTTTCTGCCTTTGATGAGTTGACTTTAGCGGTAAAAGTACGCCGCCAGTTCGCTCTGACGAGGCTCGAGGAAGCACTTTTGCTTTTATTGCAGTAAAATAAGGCGCTTGGGTTTTGATGGGGCTTCAGTTGCAGTTTTAAATGTTTTTTCTCTGCTTCTGTGTGGATTGCATTCAGATGTCGTGTTGTGTGTGTGTGTGTGTGTGTGTGTGTGGGGGTGTTCATGCCGATGTGGCTGTAAGTGATTGCAGGCGAAAGAAGTGAAAAAGAGAGAGAAGAGAGAGTAAATCCAAATAACAATAAAGGACTGATGGTGGTACGTGGTCAGAAGTTTGCGGTCAATCGGCGGGGTCGTGTGTCAGTGGAGATGCAGGAAACGTTTTTCTTCTTCACCGTCTCCCTGCGGGACCTACTCATCTTTTGTCTTCCTCCTTTTCCAGCGAGTGGGATGTGTGCCAAGGGAAATCTACTGGAGCAGTGGAGGAAAACCCTGTGTGTTGTGGTCAGGTGGTGCTGGATCTGGGTCTAGTTTGTCTTGTTCTGTTGTCAAACACAGAGACATGCCAGAACTTTAGGCTCGATTCACTCCAGTGCTGATGTTTTGCTTTCAGGAGCCCTCAAGAATGATCACCATCTTGATCTGGGCAGATCCATTGGGGGTTGGGGGGGGGTTGTTGGGCGTGGGTGTAGATATAAAAGATCCGCAATCAACATCAACATCTTGAGCTCTGCCACCTCCAGTTCTGCCTCCTGTCTTTTCCTCATCGCCACTGTCTCCAAACCGTACAACATCGCTGGTCTTACTACTGTCTTGTACACCTTTCCTTTCATTCTCGCTGAAATCAATTTGTCACACATCACACCTGACACCTTTCTCCACCCATTCTCCTCCTTCAGGATAACTCCTACTCCATTTCTCCTTCCATCTACACCAGGGGTCCCCATGGCTAATGTGTTACCGGTCCGTACAGAAAGAAAATTATATAAAACGGATATTCTTAGTCAATCCATAATGAAAATACTTTCTAATATTAAACCAATTCCTGACGAAATATAGGTTGGGGACCACATTCTACAAGGTTTAGACTGTACTACTACCCCCATCCCCCCTAACCCCCCCATCCTCTAATGCTGGAACATTATAATGTGTCTTTGTGCATGTGTGTGTTTACCACTCCTCTAAAACACCCCTGATCAATCAAACTCAGCATTAAAATGAGGAGAGCCCACCACGCATTTTCCTGTCTCATCATCAGGCTGTTTGCCGGCCTTGTTGAGAGCCATCAGTGTGTGTGTGTGTGTGTGTGTGTGTGGATTTTATTTGAGCTGCACCCTGCTGACATATCTCCAGAATCAAACTGAAAACAGATGGGCCACGCATGTCCCGAAATCCTCCTGTATTTCAGTTAAATTAGCTGTTGACTTTGTCATCCCGACCGAACGTTGCCTAATGAGCGATCGCCTGAGCAAATTTCTGAAGAGAAAACAAAATTAAGAGAGAAGGTGCAGGCTTTTTTTGCAAATCATTTTTTTTCCTGGTGTACATGCAGACAGAAATGGAAGAAGAGAAGGAGGAGGAGTCCGATTTGTATGGGTTGCCAGATCCGTGTTACGTAGCTCGGTGAGGGTTTGTGTATTTTGGAGGCTCGCCTGCCCAGATGTTTCTTTTTGAGCCACTGTAAGCGATACCTCCAAACGTGGGGCAGTTATTCAACCCAGCCCAACACCCACAAAACTCCATGTTTCTATAAGCAGAATCAATATGGATTTGAAGTAATAACCCCCCCCAACCCATAATTCATCACTGTGCAATTCTGTTGTCTCTGAAAAAGCAGAAGAACAGAAAGCACGTGGGCAGAAAGCGACATAAAAAGAATAAAATAAAGCTGACTGAGGAGCTTGTTAAAGAATGCCCCCGTTAGGTGCTCTTCATCATTCCTCCTCGCTCTCTCTCTCTCTCTCTCTCTCTCTCTCTCTCTTTCTCTCCCGTCTTAATTATTCAGGGGCATCCGAAGAACAAGCGCTTGGGATATTGCTTTGTGCTTTTGGGCTTCATTTGCCTGATGGATCTGCTGAGATGTTTGTCTGGAGCCTGCGAAGTCAGATCTTCTCACCTTGTTAATTCATGCAAAATTGATGGCCTGAGGAATTTCCCCAATCTCACTATTAAAGAGATCTCCAAGCTGGCCCATAACAGGTCCACAACAAGTATATTTAAGTGAGGATTTCGACAGGAATCTGTGATGGACTGGAGACCTGCCCAGGTGTTTCTCCACGGTTTGACCTTTTGTCCTTTGAGTGTTGGGATAGATGGAAGGATGGATGGATAGCCAGACTGTAGAATGAATGAGTGACAAGACAGATGGGTGGATAGGTCAATCTATAGATGAATGAATGGATATACTAATAGATAAAAATATCAATACATGGGCGGATGGATGGATAGACAGACAGATGAATGAATGGATGGACAGATGAATCGGGACACAGAAAACTGAATTGGTGTAATGAACTGCTGACTCCCTCACAGTTTTCAGATGGAGACCGAAGATGGAGACTCTCCTCTTCACCGAGCTCTGAGGAGGAGATCTACATTCTCAACTCCAAAACTAATTCAACAGCTTTATGGAACTTTCCTATAGTTATATAGGAACTGTCCTGCATCTCAACAGTCCTGCAATGAAGTTTTATCACATATTTATTACCATGTCCATGGAGTCGAACCTATAGGAAGTTTTCATTTCAGAGCCGTTTTTTGTTTTTGTGTCTTTATTATTTAAGGTCTTGTTTGAGTATTGAATGTTCTCTCAGAGTTCTTTATCCATGTGATGAGAACCGAACCCAGAGAACTTGTTAGTGACGTCCTGGATTTCCTTCACGTTTCTCTCAGAGTTATAGGTAAATTTGTTAGAGTCATAGTAAACATCACTTCCCAGCTGTTAGTATTGTTTATCGCATGGACAGTAAAAAATATCTATCCTTTTATATAACAACATTCTGTTGACCAATCAGAAAGCAGATTCAGCTAACCTGCAGCCTGCTTTTGGCCCTGCCATCGAGGGGCTTGGGTTCAGGTTTCATTTATTTGTTCAGGAACTTTTGTTTGTGATGCAACATGGTTCCTTGTTCCAGTGGAAAACTAGCAGCTTGATGTGAAGTCTGAGTTTATTCATTTCAGCAACACAGTCTTCTGAGCTACAAAGCACTCACATATGTCACTCTGGATAAAAATGTCCACTGAATGCTGTAAATGTAACGCAAATATAAAAACGCCCCAAATACGACGCTGACCTTATGAGGGTCTGTGGAGGAGCCACTCTGAGCGTCTAAAAATAAGTGGCACAGCTCGCGCTGGAACAATGCAGCACAAGTGTCTCCTATTTGCTTGTTGTTCAGGCGAGGTTTCATCCCTCCATCAATACTTGTCATGATCCGGGGAGAGAGGTAGTCCCTCCGCCATTAAAAACATGCCAATGCCATGACAGGCTGGAGTTATGGCCCCTCTAATGGGTCAGTCTCTCCGTCGCAATAAATAAGGCGGCCTCTCGTTTGAATATTTGCCAGAATATCTTCACTATTAATTTATGTGCATCTCACGTTTCGGCCTCATCTCCAACACGCGCAAAAATGCAGGCAGTAGAATGGACACACACACACGCTGAGTAAATGTTAGTTTGGTTTAGTGCTCTGGTGGTGATGGTCATCTTGGAGTGGGTGGGTGAACCCCGCCGGACGCTTTGGTCTTTAAATAGCCCCCCTGCTGTAATCCCTCCATTGTTTCGAAAACGGACAGTCGTGTCGAAGGTACGCAGAGTCAAGTGCAGTCCAAGTTTGCTGTGGGTGACCGCAAGCACTCCCCCAACACACACACTCACACACACACACATACACACACTCTATCCCCGTCCTGGATGATGACTCACCAGCGGGGGGCTGCAGACGGCCGGGCTCGGGTTTCAGAAGAGCCCCATAAAAACCAATCAATGTCAAACAAACAGACTATTCAAAAAAGGGATGAGCAGAACAGACAAAAATGAGAATCCCAGTTGCTTCGCTCTGATTACAAACGGGTCATCAACATTTGTTTCTCACTTTTGTCAGGTGGCTGCTCTGGTCCCTCTTTGGGTTTAGCGCCTGTATCAACCGTGTAGCAACATTTTAATAATGTAACTTACCTCTGTTATGGATTGATTGCAGATCCTTTATATCTACACACACAAATACATTGTAACTTCTGGTTATTCAGTGTTACAGATGGTGATAGTTCTTATGTAATTCCACATGTATTAATTACCATGTAAAGTAATGTAATTACATGTGTATTAACTACAATGTATATGGGTGTAATTACACACACAGCTAAACTCTTTACTAATATATAGACGTATATTCAAAATAATTACATGTAACCACATGAGGAAAAACCTGACATCGATAAAAATGGTAATAGAGCTGTGATAGTTTGTAGTTTGTAGTTTGCATTAATTAATAGTTTATTACACAGTTATTTGACACCTAATGTGTTATAGTTGAAAAAACGTAAATTTTACATAAGATATTGTCTTCCCAAAAACAATATCTTATGTAAAATGTATTGTTTGGCCACATTAATATATTACATATATTACATCAGTCTTTATTTTATCTTGAGCAATACTGAAATTCACAAGTTTTCTGGCTAAGACTTGTCTTTATAGCTCCATGAAAAACATTTTAAAATGGTGTTTCAAACATGAAGGCTGCTCTATTGAAATGTAGTACCATTGATCTCTCTAAGAGGTCACAACATTTATAGCATCCATATAAATATAACCCAATAGCACATCACTCTCAAGACCTCCAGACCTTGAGATTTGAGGGATGGACTCAAGAAAGCACACCCAGAGCAGTCACTACATCAATAGAGAACAAGTTGAGGAGCTTTAGGGACATTATGTGACATTAGAGCAGGCGCTGACACCTCTAGGTTTGGGGTTACACAGGGGTGTAGACTGGCTCCACTCTGTTTTACAGCACAGTGATTTAGAGGTGTAGACTGTACAGTCAACTCTTGATGGAAGATTCTGGGCTCATGGTTTAATGCACTCACCTTAATTTATCCAAAGTAGATTAAAACATCTGCGTATTTCCACAGTTGCATTAAGTGAAGGTGCTGGACTGGCGTGTTGATCCGTGCTGGTTTAACAATACGGGGTTATATTCCCTTTAATACTATAAACAGTGCAATTGCGTTAGATATTATTACTGATGGAACACAATGATGCTCATTGTTACATTTCTTTGCAATATCATGATATTTTGCTAGATTGATGCACTTGTAGTGTGTTTGGCCTTTACAATATCACAATATTTTGATATAATGTCATTGATTGTTGCTGCTCCAGCTGATGGAGTTTCCATGTTAACTCTCAGGCTTCTCCATGACAGGTGGGTCTCAAACATATATAGGCATTTGGAAATCTTAAAAGCAGATTTATCCATTTGATGTCTTGTGAGATGTTATGATGACAGTAATAAGCCTTTTTTGAGTTAATATTTGTCATATTTGTCATATTCAGTCATGTTTCTGTCATGTCATGTTTGTGTCATGTTTAAGTCATGTTACATTTTTCATTGCAATATCATGATAATTTGCTTGAGTGTTGCACCCTTGATGTGATCGGCAATTACAATATCACAATATTTTGATGAATTGTTATTGATTTTTGCTGCTCCAGCTGATGGAGATTCCATGCTCCTTCTCAGGCTTCTCCACCACAGGTGGGTCTTAAATACCCCACCGCAGCAACAGGTGGGTGACTGGGGCCTTTTAGGCTTCGGTTTTATGAGCTCTCCGCTCTCGTCCCGCGCAGCAACACGAGCTGTCAGACGTGGCCTCTGGACCAGCAGTAAAGAGGAATGAGGAGAGAGAGCACTCCTGCTCTCCTTTTTATGGTGGCAGAAATGTTTCACCACGGGGGAAACGACACCACATCAAAACACGGCAAAACGAGCAATAAGCAGATATTGTGTTCGCGCTATCATGTTACATAACTTCACGAGAGACATTCTGATCTGCGAGCGTTAGCGTTTCCGCTGGAAAGGCTTTGGAGAAAAAAAAAAGCTTCTTAAATGAGTAATCAAAAGCCTGGCTTGATCACTTTTCATCGCCCGAAGGTTTCCTGCAAACTTGCCTGAGAGGCTCCAGCCTGAGAAGCGTTTTGTTGCGGTCTGAAATCCGGGCCAGAGCAACTAAGCCGCTGGCTGCGGAAAGAGCCGGTCTGGAAAACGATGAGTTATAGCAGTGTGAGAGAGGAGAGGACGACAGCCTCCATAAACCACCCCATCCAATACCCCTCCAACTCCAACCTCCACCCCCCACCGCCCCCTGCCCGATAAGTGCCAAAAAATAATAATGTCACCATCGATGGAAGATACCGCTCCATCAGCCGCCTGCCAGCAGCTGGGCTGGAATTTGAGGCATCTTCTCTCTTTTTCGCAGTAATGAACACTTTCATTAGGGTGTGGAGACAGAAGTCTAATGGCTGGGTATGGGAGCCAAACAACTGGCTTGAATTATTCAGAATTTTCCCTTATTAACACGTTGGATCTCGGGTGGTGGGGAAAAGGCCAAGGAGAGCGAGTTAAAGAACCAGGCGCTGGCAGGAGTGGAGAGAGTTTGGGGAGGTGGGGGACGTGGGGAGGAGGGGGGTACATTTAGCAGCTAAACGATGGTACTTTACGCCCTGGCCACAAGACGTCACTGCTTAGGCCGCCGTCGGCCGACGGCTGAGTGAGCATCTGAAGCTCAGGCAGTCCCTTACAAACAGTCGGAAAACAAAACGCCGCCCCCCGGAGTATTTCAACTCGGGAGTTGCGAGATGACCCAGCGACAGCTCGGAGGCAAGTGGTGACAAAACTGAGGAAAACAAATAAAAACAAATAAATAAACATCATGCGCATGGATGTTATGTTTTTTTTAAACTGTGTGTTGGAGCAGCATTTAATACTGATGTGATTTTGCCTTGCATTTGGACCCACAAATGTAAGATTCATTAATTAATGTATTATTAATTAAAATTAATTGCAAGCTAGCAGTTCATATAATTTTATTTATCTATTTATCTAAATATATATTTATTTACATTCCTTTGTTTTACCAGGGTCATCACATTTTGACAGTAGTCTCTTTTGCAAGTGAGCCCTGGCCAAGAAAAAGCAACACGTAGCTTAAAATCAGAAATCAGGTTAAACGTTTTCCATTGAGGGCTTCGTGTAAAACGTTATGACAAATAAACCTACATAAACATAAATAGGCAAGTATAAATCATCATAAAAGCAGATTGTATCAATTTGGATGTCTTGTCAAATGTTATGACTGTAATAAGCCTTTATAAGTGTTTATGTAGGCCAATATTTGTCATATTTGTCATATTATGTAACCAGACTAATGCCATGTCAAGGTAATACCACGTTTTTGTTTTGTTCTCCTCAAGTTAAGACAATGTTTTGTAAGTCTATGTCTTGTTTGTCATGTGTTAATGTGTTGTATTTATGTAATGTAACGTCTTTAGGAAATTAATGCAGCATAACTACTGAATAGATTGAAGCATAACAGTAAATAGAAACCATGGAGATGTTATGTGTGTCAGGTTAACATTATATTTTTGTCATGTATGTGTCAGTCGTCCTGAAAAGGTTTATGTACATGTCATGCAGCCTTGCAAATATGAGCCTGCCGTTTCTTGAAGGACGTCACGTGACTGAAAACAAATCCCATAAATTTCCAGGCTGGGCGGATTTTCCGTTCACATCTCCAGTCACACAAGACTTCTCTGGCATTCACTCACACATGTCCACTTTGCTAATTACATTATGGCACCCAACATGCTAATCATTTTTTTTCTGCATGGAGGCCAGCTTATAATTAGATCAAAGTTGGGCCCAAATCTCCGGAGGCCTGTTTTACCCTGGCCTGCTATTCCGAGCCCTGGCAGACTAACGATGTGTCTTTTTTAAGGCTGATTGGGGCTTAGCGCCTGTTTTCCTCTCACTGGAGATAGACATGCGCATGAGTAAACATCTCTCATTTTTATTTAGGGCTTCAAATCTTCTCGATTGGATAAATGGATGTGCCTCGGATATTTCAGGCGTGAATGTGTGTGTGTGTGTGTGTGAGGCTCTAAAGTGTATGGTGCTTGTTTCAATCTAGATCTGGATCTAAAAATAAGATACCCTTCTCTTTGGCCTGTACGGTCAGTGGGAAACTGAGTGAGCGCTTCTGTCGGGGCCTTCGTATTATGTTTATCCTTTGAGTTCTCTCCAATTAAGCTTCACACGGAGCCCTCTTGTCTTCTGCTGAGTCACCCAGTGATATATGATTCTTAATTTGGTATAGAATCAAATCTAAGAGTTAAAACGGCTCATTGAAGAGGTTCTGATTTCATTCCAGTGGAGGTGAATGGAACCAGACCCAAATCCAACATGCCTCTGAGTGTTTATATGGAATCTATGTATCCCTCCACCATGAACGGGTTTAGTTTCAGGACCAGAATCTTCTCAGAACTCTGGTGGAACAACGTCTCAGGCATCAGGCGGCACAACCAGAAACATCTGATGGGGAAACTTTCTGTGAGGAGCTTTTAGAGGCAGATGCCTCTTATATTAATTCACAGAATTTGTTGTTAGATATGTGTGCCCATATTTCGTGGCCGAAATCCATGCTGAATAAAAGCAAAAAGGAAAACAAAAATATAAATACAGCATCTCTAGGACGCCTGTTCGAAAGTAAAGGCTGAGAAGAATAATGTGTGTTAATATGTATTAGTGGCCTCCTGGTCCGCAGGCCGCAAGTGTTTTATCACGGTTGGGACAGAGGAGCCGTAGAGGGACAGCTGGGCTGTGAATGGGAAGGTTATGATCACAGTGCTTTCATATGGACTTTATTTCAGCCCCCCCGCCCCCCCAGACCACAGACAGGTGGGCCTTGGCTCCAGTTTCAGCGAGATTTTCCCTCTCTTTCTTTCCTCGTCCTCTTTTTTTTTCATGTGTCCGCCTCTAAATGTCTGGAGAACAGGCCCGTCAATCAGTAGTCATTTCCTGTTTGTTGAGTCGCTGTGAGTCTAGATAGTAGTTTTTGGCTGCAGAGACTATGAAGTCTCCCTCCTGGCTCAACAGTGGAAACCGGTGTTACATAACCATGGAAACGGGGGTAACGTAACCACAGAAATAGGTGTTTTGTAACCATGGATATGCTTTACCGTAGGAATGGATGCAGCCTGACGATGTGAAGGGACATGGTGTAATGCCTGGAAATAGAAACAACGTTAACATGGACAAATGTGTACAATCATAGAAAGAGATTTGGTGTAACCATGGAAATTATCCTCAGAATTGGGCTTGGTACAACCAGATGCAACATGGATGTAACACGAAAATAGATGCCAGTGTAACCATGGAAACAAACATAAAGCAAAGAAGGAGATGGCTTTTTCCCATTTTTGTTAGCTGGAACAGTTGCACCGCTGATTCGTGATACTTTTTGTTTTGGTGTGAAATGGTTTCCTTTAGAGAATCCTAGTTTTAGGTTGGGGGGGGGGGGGGGGGGGGGGGGGGGGGGGGGGGGGGGGGGGGGGGGGGGGGGGGGGGGGGGGGGGGGGGG
>JBBKCR010000031.1:13735807-13749166 GCA_037577295.1 Ladigesia roloffi | reverse complement strand
GAGTTTATGAGCATCAGGCCCGAGACCAGAGGTCCCTGCTCCATGCAATGGATGCTGCATGTGAGGACATCACAGGGCACCAGTGTCGGGGGTAGTTAAGGTGGTTTCTTCCCTCGCTGCATCGCAAGGGATAATATCCATTGCGATGTGGATGAAAATGTATTGCCAAACAGAGCAGTGCAGGAGAAGGATGCAGGAGGAAGAGGAGAGTGGCCAGGAGGACATGGATGGTGGCCAGGAGAGGGAGAGTGACAACAACGACCAGTAAAATGTTACTGCAGTTGTGGAAATATTTTTTTTTTCCTGTTTTTTGTTTGTATTTTTGTTTCGTAAAGAACACAATACATTTTCCAATTTCCTTGGCTATGTTGTGTGTCAAAATTCAGAAACATATACGTCTATTACATTTTAGCTCGGGTAGCATCCGATACTAAAATTTAAAGTATATAACTTTGGAAAACATCTTCCTTGTTCGAAACATTTGGGAAGTAATAAAGCAAGGGTATTTAATGTGAATTTGTTCACCAAACTGTCACTTTAAGTAAACTCCTGGATATGAACACAACTACATCCAAACACAGGCCTAATTCAGGCTTGAAAATAGCTTATACTGTTTTTTGCAGTATAAGTCCATCTCTATTGATAATAGTGAGTTGTACACTTTTAGAAACAACATAAGCAAGTCTGTTACAGAGTAGATAAGTAAGGGCATGATAATTTAGGGCCAATGCTAGTCGATGGTTTTTAAGCTTTATTGACTTATTAGCTACATTAGCCTTGTAGCTCCAGGGTAAAAGTGAAATTCAGATATATCTTGGACAATTGACTGATTTTTGGGGTTATTAAATTATTTAGCATGAACCGCTGGCCTGTACAGGATCAGGATGAGAACAGCTTGATTAAGAAGCACTTTGTCCCCTAAAACATGGAATTAAAATGGTATTAAAAAGCAAATCTTTTGGAAAGCAGCTGGAATGGCATGTTCCTCTCATGCTCCTCACTGTTTTTGTGCATTAAGGAGATTTGAAGTCTAGTAGCAGAAAGAGAACAGAGCCACCCCCCAACCCCCCCACCTCTCTTTTATCAGCCTTCTGTTCTTGACCTTGTTAGTCAGTCACGGAAGCATGTAAATCTATCTGACCGAACCACTGCATGTTGAAAAGTTACAGCTTCTCTGGGAATTTCACCTCGAAGTAGCAGTGAGGAAAACCATTTCAGCCTGGCTGGAGACGGCCAGAGATAGGAAAAACGGAGAGGCTCCATCATTAGGGCAGCTCAGGCCCTGTGAAAAAATACAGTTCTGCCTAAACGTCTTGATCCAACCATAATTTCTTTACATTTTGCTTTGAATCACCTTGTTTGTGCAAAAATAAAATTTACTACCTGTCAAACTGTCTAAACATTTGCAACAGGGACTTTTCTGGGAATGCATGCAATTCCATAGACTTTCATCTTGAGCCTGTCCCCTTTTGCAGTTCTAACAGCAGCTTCCACTCTCCTTGGATAACTTTCCACTTTATTTCAATGTTTCTGTGGGAATTTGTGCTCCATTAATTCCATAGCATTTACGAGGCCAGGCACTGATGCTGGTCGAGAAGGTCTGTATCACAATCTCCGTTCCAGATCATCCCAAAGGTGCTGGGTTGAGGTCAGGACTCTGTGTGGACCAGTCAAGTTCTTCCACACTGAACTTCTCCAGCCACATCTTTATGGAGCTACTTTGTGCACTGGGACATAGTCCTGCTGGAACAGAAAAGGTTCAGAGCCCAAACTGGGTCCACAAACTTGGAAGAATGTCCAGAAAGCCTGAAGCATTACAACTGAATAAATAAGAGTTTCCCAATACTTTTGGCCATATATTGTATTGGCTACTTTGGCCTCGTAGCTCCAGTGCAAAACTAAAGCAGCGAAGTTTGGTTTTCAGGAGGGGTTGGTTTGTGTTGGTTAGAGATTCTTTTTGCCGAAGTTCTGTTTTTAATTCAGAGCCACTGATCACTTTGCTGCTGGCCCGTGTGTGTTCAGGATTTTAGACTTTATCAGCTTAATTAGGAAGGTCCCTGTCTTTGTTTGCACAGAGATTTGTGGCCATTGTTTCCTAAAATAAGCAAATAACAACTGCTTTGTCCACCAGTGGCCTTCACCGTGGGGTGTGTATGTGTATGTGTGGTGGGTGTGTGGATGGATGTGTGTGGTGTGTGTGGGTGTGTATGTGTGTATGTTGGGGAGGAGGGGAGGGGGGTTCCTGCAGTGACTCTGCTTTGAACAACTCAATAGCCTAAGAAAGGATGGAATTGCAGAAGCTTGTAATTGGGAAGCATAACAGTGGTGTGCCAGCACCCTGGGAGGTGTGTGTGTGTGTGTGTGTGTGTGTGTGTGTGTGTGTGTGTGTGTGTGCTCCCTATAGACACCAGGGTCACATTTCTACATCCCTGTCTGTGTCGTGTAAACACAGAGCAGTCTGGGAGAGAGAGATTCACCTCAGCATTCTCTTCGTTTGGAGACTAAAGCAAATGTTTTAGGTTCCTCGAAGCTTTATAAGTGGGATTGTGTTATTAGTGCTTTTTTTTCCCAGTGGGGAACCCGAAAAGCCTCCTAGGCCCCATGATTCCTGGGAACGAAAAAAATAAATGAACATTTTGTTTGGAAATGATAAAGTAAAAATCCCTAAAATCTCTTTATGGAATATTATCTAGTCAGATTTAATTCCCTGAGATGACATATCTAAGCCAGGTCTCCCATTGGTCAAGCCTTTGGGAGCTGGATTTAAGTCCCACCATGTCAGATTAACCACCAAGATCATTAGGAGGAGGAATCACATGTACAGGGGGTGGGGCCAGTTATTGAAGAGTGGAATCGAATCCCAGTGGCACCACTGAGCTACCCTTGAGTAAGGTTTCATTCACCACACACTGCTCTCAGAGTGCCCTGTCTCTGGCTGCCCGCGGCTTCACTTGCTTCAAATGCAGACAAAAAATGTAATACTGATCACACTGATGTTTTGTGGTGTGTTCCTGTGTAAATATAATGAACATTTTCTGTAGTCCTTTTGGAGTTTCTAGATCAGTCACTGATTTTGAATCTGATTGGTGTGTGTCAGATGGTCTAACCAATGAGTCTGTGTGTCAGATGGTGCAACCAGTGTGTGTGTACGTGTGTGTGTGTCAGATGGTGTATCCAGTGTGTGTGTGTGTACGTGTGTGTGTGTGTGTGTGTGTGTGTGTGTGTGTCAGATGTCGTAACCAGTGTGTGTGTGTGTGTGTCAGATGGCGTAACCAGTGTGTGTGTGTGTGTGTGTATTTGTGTGTCAGATGGTCTGACCAGTGTGTGTGTCAGATGGTTTAACCAGGGTGTGTGTGTCAGATGGTCTAACTAGTGTGTGTGTGTGTGTCAGATGACGTAACCTGTGTGTGTGTGTGTATGTATGTGTGTGTTAGATGGTCTGACCAGTGTGTGTGTCAGATGGTCTAACCAGTGTGTGTGTGTCAGATGGTCTAACTAGTCTGTGTGTGTGTCAGATGGCATAACCAGTGTGTGTGTATGTGTGTGTCGGATGTTCTGACCAGTGTGTGTGTCAGATGGTCTAACCAGTGTGTGTGTGTTTGTGTCAGATGGTCTAACTATTGTGTGTGTGTGTGTGTGTGTGTCAGATAGCATAACCAGTGTGTGTTTGTATGTGAGGGTCAGATGGTCTGACCAGTGTGTGTGTGTCAGATGGTCTAACTAGTGTGTTTGAGATTGTTTAACCAGTGTGTGTGTGTGTACCAGATGGTGATACCAGTAAGGGTGTGTGATGGTCTAACCAGTGTGTGTGTGTGTGTGTGTGTGTGTGCGTCAGATGGTCTAATCAATGGATGCGCGAAAGATCGTCTAACCAGTGAATGTGTCAGGTTCTGAGGAGCAGCAGCTTTATTCCTGAAGGAATTTCTGTTACTGCTCCTATATATCCTTATATGTCTGTTACACACAACGCAGAGCCACTTTTACACAATTCAGACGTCTGGGTTTAATCTAAAACCCACAAAATCAGTGTAATGCCCTTTTTAATTGCTAACATACACAATAAACACAATTACATAAGTGTGTTTTAACCCCAATTTTGGTGTGTTTTGATGTTTATGTGCTATCATTGCCATGTTTCCCATAATCATGTGCAATATCATATTATTATTTTCAATAGTCTTACCATTTGAAATTGCATTATTATGTCAATATCAGCAGCAACAGACTCCATTAGTGGTTTTAGTATTACAAAATGTATTAATTTGTAGTATTTGTGTTTATAATATAGTCTATTTCATGTCAAGGTTTTTCTCCAGAGTTTTTATTGGATTTATTTGAACTTTCAAAATATGTATTGTTCTTTCTGTCTTTGATTTTGATTCTGACTCAGAATTAGTGATATCACAAGTGTCATAATCTAAATAATCTAATAATCAAATTAATTAACAGGCTTGAGAGGCAGACAGAACTTGCGAGGGTCTTTGTTTCCTATTTTGCCCTTTTCTCTTTAGTGCAAATGAGCAGAACTATTACTTTTTGAGTAATAATGTTAGCATATTAATGTAGAATTGTAGAATTTCGGAAATGGTTGATAGTTTTAGTATTGGAGTACTAGAAGATTCTGTATTCTTTCATTTAACTATAGAACTAGAGTAGTATACGAATCTAATATTATATTGAATTAGTATTTGAGTATATGTCCAATACTAAATATATTTGTATTGTGTTAGCTGTTCCTCACAGATTTTTAATAAATTCCAGTATTTTTATTAATGTTACAGTGTAGTGAAAATACTGTATTATCTGTGTTTGTTTTATTCATATTGTGTGTGAAATAGAGAGAAGTGCTCTGTAAAAGACTGATATAGTTCAGCAAAGGTGTTTGAGTTGGTATTTGGTGACATTTACCTGTTTCTAGAAATGTGTGCTAGTGTCATGGACACATGGAGAAGCCTGACCTTCACCCAGCTCAGGTAATAAACTTCACCCGACATGCTGCTTGTGGTGATGGGTCATGCGAGGCTGAATTTTCCATTTTTTCTTTTTACGTAGTATAGAATATTGCACCCTATGCTTCTTGTAGTGTTTTATAGTCAGTCATATCATATGGACATTATAGAGAATTACAAATTTCTTGTTAAAATGAGAAACTAGAAGCCATGTTGCCCCCTATGCTTCCCGTTGTATATTACGATTTGTCTTTTTCCGTGTAAAAAAAGAAGGCAAATGAGCCCTCTGCACTGTATTTGAACCTATAAATCTTTCTTGAGCACTCATTTTTAAATAAATATTTTTTTTTCAAAGCTAACATCATCAAATAATTATTGAAGGTGTAACATTTTTTCTTGATATGGTATTAATAATAATGTTTTTTTAGAATTAAACCAAAATTGCACTTTTCTTTATACTGAAAAACATTTCATATGATGTTTTAAGATTATCTTTTTTTCAGTGAATTTGTTTTAATGCCTGCAGACTGCAATTCTAACCATTTTAATGCTTATGTTCATGTCAATTTTAATTGTAGTCTTTAAATCCTTATGTTATGTAAACGTGATTTATTTTATAATTTGACTAATTTCCCTGTATACTGAAAAAATATGTACATAAAAAGTAAATTCATAAATCTATACAACAGCTACATATGTCTTTCATAACATCTAATATAAGTAACACAAAAGGTTATAAAGGCTTATTCCAAGATAATAACTGAATAAGAGAATAACTTAAAGTGTTTTTTTTAATTGTCACTAGTACCCTCTATTGTCACTACGAACCCTCATGTCACTGCAAATGTCTTTTTTTAATATCTGTATATATAATCTGAATTCTGACACGATACCTAAATAGTAACATTTTACTAAAGGGCTACTTTAATCTTTAAGTTACAGAACACCTGTGTAAGTTTTTTTTTTTAGATAAAACACTTTATGCAGGTTAATCATTTTGTCATAGATGAATCCTTTTTCCTGTTTTCATGACTACAGAAAGTTTTAGAATAAGTTTCAGGAGAAGATGATCACTGACACTGATGTGAGGAAAAGCCATTTCACACTACATAAAGCCCTAACATGGTATCTTAAACACTTCTGCTTGTTTTTTTTTCATTTCTGACTCATAGCTACTTGTGAATAGCGTTGATTTTATGTTTCGTTTTATATTTTTGAAAACCAGACCACTGTTTTAAGTAAAAAAATATTGTTTTAAAGACATAAAATACATAAAAATTACTTTTTACAACACTATTTTCCTTTTAGATTTGATAAATAATACTTGTTCATTTCTAAATTGATAAATATGTCTTAACAACCATATAGACTTCAAAAGTAATAACAGATTGGACTTAAATATAAAAGAAAATCAAGTGTTTAAGTAAATATTCTCACCATATTGGCAGATAAATTTGCTTAATTCCCCATTTCTCATTATTCCAATGTTTTTTCAGTGTAAGATTTCTGTTAAGTATTATTAGTTTAACTGATGTGAAATATCATAGAGCTGAAGTGTGACATATTAATCTAGAAATCATAATTAAAGTGTTCAAGATAAAATATATTTTTTTCATCATATTCACTGTTGTATAATTATGCCATATAGTGAAACGAGGCCCTGAAATATCCCTGAATAAAAAAATAAAATCTAGAACTAAAAAACTGTAAAAAACAATATATTAAAATAAAAATAAAAAAATTCAAAGGGTTTTCCCCCCAAGTAAACCATAATCAATTCAAATGTGTGTGTTTGTGTGTATTTGTATGTGTGTAGAAGTGTATATGTGTTTGTGTATGTGTGCATGTTGGTATGTGTGTTTGTAAATGTGTGTATATGTATGTGTATATGTGTGTGTTAGTCTATGTGTGTGCGTATATGTGTGTAAATGTGTGTGAATGTGTGTTTATGAGTGTGTTTGAGTAAGTGTATGTGTGTGTGTAGGAGTGTATACGTATATGTGTATCTGTGTGTATGAGTCTTTGTGTATGTATGTGTATTAATATTTGTGTGTGTATTTGTGTAAATGTGTGTCTATGCGTGTGTATCTGTGTGTGTGTGTGTGTGTGTGTGTGTGTGTGTGTTTGTGTGTGTGTGTGTGTATTTGATTCAAACTCTGTTGTCGCTCTTTATGATTGGAGAATGATCTGACCTCTGACCCCGGGTGACCTCAGAGCTCTGGCCTCATTCCCGTCAGGGTCTGGTCGCCGTAAAGTCGCCACGCAATTTGCTTTCCATTACCGAGTTTTTCTGCCGTTTCTCAGACGGTATCGATCTGTCCAGGTCTCCGGCCGTGATCTAATATCTTATCAAACCGGCGCTAGGCTGGCAAGGCTAACACGGGCTAATACACAGGACACAGACGTTCTTCCATGTTCTGCTGTGGAACTCCAGCAGAAACTGTTCTTTAAACATACTTACATTTGTCTTATTTAGTTTACAAAACCAAACACCTTAATTTTACCCATTTAAATTACCATCATTTTTTATTAATTTCCCATACAGGAAATGTAGATAAATTCAGGGGAAAAGTGTTCAGTTTAAGGAGATTAAGGTGTAAAACCTCAGAATTTTCCAGTACATTTCCAAAATTGCCCCAATCATAGGAGCTTCTGAAGGAATGCATTATTCGGTTTCACACTCATGCCTTCAGTCTAATTTTAAGGTAAAATTAAGTGGTCGGTTTCACAAATTAATGGTCGCTTAATTCAAATTAAGGGGTTTGGGATATTTTCGGGGTTAAGAACATTTTAAGTATACTGTGTTTCATAGTGGCAGCTAAAATACCTTTTGCTACAAACTCAGGCTAGTATATAGGAATACAAACTTACTCCACTCTTCCACAGGGAGATTAAAAAATGAAGATCTAAAAATAGAACGTACCTGTTTTTAAACATGATTTTTAACCCTTTACTGCTTGTTTGATACCATTTGGCATAAAGTTACATGCGTGGAAAGTACTGATTCTGATTTTATGAGATATTTCATTAATCATTAAAATAAGTTTTAGACTTTGTTCAGTTGTTTTAATTTTGACTCAGTACATAGAAACTAATTGGGAAATCATGTCTAAAGAGCTGATTCTAAATTATTTATTTTACCCATATTGTTTTGTTTTATCCACAATTAACTTACTCTTAATATGAAACTATGCAGACTATGAAAATATTCAGCAGAAAATGCTGACTATGCATTTTCTGCTGAATATTTTCATAGTCTGCATAGTTTCATATTCTATTTTCAACTCTTACTGTAGTCAATTGATATCCAATTATATATCAATTATAATCTGACCAGTTCCAGAGGAATGTTTCTGTTGGTTAAGACACACAGTGACCTACGTATGAATCATTCAAGCAGAACAAAAAGAATCTAACTGAAGTCCTGAACCAGTGAAGAACCAGGAGCAGATGGTTCCAGATAATGGGGCGGTGATCAGTAAACTGGTGGTGCTGAATGCTGAGTGGCTGGAACTCCTTTAAATAGGCTCTTTGTGTGTTTAGACTCTTTGCAGCCTGTCAGTAAAACATTTGTTTACATTTATTTCATTTTATGTCCTCAATATGACAAAAAATTAAAAGCAAATATTTGTTGAAAAGGTATTAATTGTGAGGTCTTTGAACCATCTATCCATTTATTTATTTATTTATTTTTGATATAGCTATAGCAAGCTAATGGGTGCACAATTTCAAGGCCATTATTCTGCAAAATACTGTATACTTTTGTTTAAAATATCAACGTTTGTGAACGAAACACGTTTTTAAGGTTCAGGAAAATGTAGTGCGGACCGCGCTGATGAATGTCGAGGAACGCTGAGCCAGACGGCTCTCATATCGGCTCTGAGCTTCTTTCCATGTTTCACACATTTAAAGTTTGGAAGTGGATCCAAGAGGAGCAGATCTCTGACCCCGACCTGAAGAAGATCCAGCTCAGGCTTACACGAAGACCTAAAAACAGAAAGTGTCTGTTTTTAAACCTGATTTATTGAGCCTTAGTTTCCTTAAACCTATTACTGCTTGAGTGGAGAGTGCTGCTTCTGATTTTATATTTTAATTATTAATCCACACAGCATTTGCATTTTTATATATTTGTTTTTTCAATATTCACAAAAACCTGTTAACAATTTTGTTCAGTTTTTCTCATTTTTGAGAACAAAATGAGAAATGATAGCTTAAGTGCTGATTCTGATTGTCTTGTTTTGCTCATTTTGTCTTGTTTTATTTTTTAAGTAGAAAATGAGTTGCTCGTTGTCAATAAGAAGTATGATTCTGTTTTTTTATCCACATAATATTGTTTTTTGGCAGAAAATTACATCTATTATTAAAATAAATGTTACATTTTTGATGTAGGTAATTGAAAAAAGTTCAGAAATTGTGTTTAAAGCACTGATTCTGATTGCTTTTATGTTTCCACATCACAGTAGTTTTTATCATTTGATGAGGTGACTTTAATCATTTTTTGACCTCAAACCGAAAATCAAAATGCAGACTCTAAAATGTTGATACAAAATCTCAGTAGTTATAACAAGTCATCACTATGTAAGTAAACAAAATGATGGTTATACAGTGTCTGTTTACAGAAAAATGTCTATAACTCCAGACTTCTGAAACACTAAACACGGTGAGCTGTGCTGGGACGGGTGTTCTGGGGTGTGTAGATGATCCTGGCTGGGTTTGGGAATCTGAGCTCTGATTGGAGTGCAGCATGTCCTGTTAAAGCATGCAGGACTTTATTAGCAGCGCTGAAGTTCTTCCAGAGATAAACGTCCAAACAGGCTGCATGTGGACATTAAATCTGCGGAAAGGTCAGTGGGAGGGCAGCTGGAGGGGCTGCTGGTCATCAGAGCGGCGTTCCTCACAGAAACACACCAGAAACGCAGGGCTGTGGGAACCCAGCCCCAGAGAACTTCTCAGATCAGACCTGCTCTGGACCAGCAGCAGAGCGTGAGTGGAGTAAACCCAACAGTGTCAACACAGGCTAGATCTTCCCTCAAAGGTACACAAGCGTCCGAAGGCCTGACTCTTATTGTGCCACTTATATGAGTATATAAGGTACATTCATGAACTAGATTTACTGAACTGTAGCCTGAGCATTCATATTTATATACATATACACATATACAGCTCTAGAATAAAGAGGAGAAAAAAGTTTTGCCGGTTTTATCTTTTCAGGTGCAAGTATTGAACTGAACAGCTTATCATTCGTTTTTAAGAACCTCTAACAATATTTCTCCTAATTTCCAAATTGTTCTTTAAAGCATAATCTTAAAGGAAATGATAAAATATCAGAAAACGAGGAATGATACAACACTTACATAACTTACAGAAAACAAATCTCTCCTTCTCTCTTAAACTAAACAGCATTAATGAGCTTTGAGGAACTTCTAGTAGTGTTTCAGCATCCAGCTGGTCTCCCTGTGAGAGGAGAGTGTGGATTACAGCAGTGTTTTATACTTTTCCTCAGTAAATTAGATGTGATTCTGGTGATCACTGATCAGTCCCTCATAAAGCAGAATGAGGAGCTTGTGGAGGAGTTTAACACACACTGGACAGGAATGGAATCACACTCCAGAGACGCTGGTCTAAATATAAACTGCAGAGGTCACCTTATTCCACAGGTGTATACATATACAGGTAAAGACAGAATCCTTTAATTCAAAGCTACTCCCCAAATTGTCTTTCTTTGGACCAGCAGCGTCAAAACTGTTTCCTTTCCACATGGATATTCCAAACATACTAAATAAAATTAAATCAATAAATACAAAGCCTATTCTACAGTTATCTTCAGTACATCATTGAGTTTTTGTGGAAGTTGGGTATTACAATCCTCCAGTCAGAAACCTGGTTTGACTCAATCAGTCCTTCATTATATTACACCTGGAGCTGCTGATGGAGTTTCACAATCCAACCAATGGCTGGAGGAACTGAGGAGGAATCTGGAATTAAAACCTGTGTTCTCCTCACCAGCTCACACAGTATCAACTACTGTTACACACAGAGCAAATTCTAATAGTAATTATCGCATACTTTCTATAATAATCTAAAATCCTTCTCCAGATATGATGCGACAGATCTCGAGTACACTTCAGCAGCCATGTGATTTTAGGAGAAAACCTTTATTTCCATATTTTCCATAATCACTGATGGTGTGGCTCGTACGGTCTAGCGGACGGATGTAATTTCGGGCCGTATGGTACACCAGGCGACCCGGTGTAAAAACGCTTGTACACCATTTATTATCTCAAATTGTTTTGAACCCTGATGGACGGGGAAAATTGGATCATCGTTTTTCATATCTTTAAAATTATCATTCATAAACACGACCAGACGGAAGGTCACTTTCGGCGAGAATAAGCGGAGGAAGAAGAAGGAGTAGAGGAGGATGAGGAGGAGGAGGAGGAGGAGGAGGAGGAAAAGCCCAGCGCCCCTGTTCCCTCAGCCCCTGTTGCACATTCGTTCTTCTTATTACTACAATGGAGCTTCACCTTCTCTTTTTAATCATAGAGCAGATATTAGAGCTCGGGCGGCGCGGGCCTGTTCGGTGCGGGGATTTACAGGGGATTTACATCTTCCTGTTCTTCCAGTTCAAATATCTGTGTATTCGCAGATCAAATTATCATCACAGCCCGAGAACAGCAGAACCACTCCGTGAAAAATACCAGCAGAATGGAGAGGGGGAGGCCGACAGAGAGATAGAGAGATAGAGAGAGAGAGAGACAGGGTAAAAAGCTAAATTTACATTCAAGCAGTGAATGGAAAACCGAGGAGCATAAATTTATGAACAGAGAGTCTCTGTCTGATGCAGTTTCTGTCATTTTTCATGTTTTGTTTTCATCTTTTGAAAATACAAGCTGCCGTTTGCGCGGTGTCCAAATTTCAGGATGGAAAGATCAGTGGAGGGGCCCAATTATATCAAAGTGTTTTATATTAAAGTGTTTCCCACTTCTGTTACTTTTCTGTATGGTTTTCTTCAGATACAGTGTTTTTGTTCAACTTCTGCCAGAAAATAAAAGCTGTGGGAACATACTCACCTTAGTACTGTTAAACCTCCAGTTTAACTTACTGGGGGCAAAAAAACATATATCAGTTATATTTTTCTCAATAAGTTACATTGAAGGAATACATTAATGTGTATTTTTTTCACTTAGAAAATCATCAGAGATAGAGGTAGACAGATAGACAAACAGACAAACATATAGGTAGATAGATATATAAACAGTCAAAAACATAAAAGATAGATATAAGACAAACAAACAAACACATTTATAAATGTATAGACTGAGAGAAAGACATATAGAGAGACAGTTAAACAGATAGATAAATTAATATATATATAGAGAGAAAGACAGGTAGATAGACATATAGACAGACAGACATATATATATATATATAGATAGATAGATAGATAGATAGATAGATAGATAGATAGATAGATAGATAGATAGATAGATAGATAGATAGACAGACAGAAAGACAGATACATACATACATAGACAAATAGATAGACAGACAGACAGACAGATAGCTAGATGGACAGGTAGATAAATACACATATACAAATTCACTCATATTTGTCTGCAGTAAGAGCATTCTCTATGGACTGAAAGTGGGTTCTGGTTGAGTTTAATGTTGATCATACAGGCCTGGCGCGGTTCCAGGGGCCAGTTTAACGAAAGCTCTGAAGTTTCTGTTGTTTTTCATGTTATTTTAAGCAGAAAGGACAGTGAGTCCATGGCCTCAGGCTTGTTTTATCAACTCGAAATAACTTCTTGCGCAAACAGAGCCGCTTCACTTCAGAGGTGCTGGAGATCAGAGCCTAACCCCTCACACACACACACACAGGCACACACGCATAGCGTGGCTATATTCTGGGGCTACATTCTGATCTCACACACACACACACACACACGCTGTGTTTACACTTAGGCCATGCGTGACTTGCACTAATGACCACCGACTCCTCTCTTCCACTTAATTATTATTATTTGTTTAATTTTTGAGGCTGAAAGCTGAGCTCAGGTGAAGCACAGGGTTTGAATTGTTCACCAGCTCACGCACTCATCACACACACACACACACACACACACCTATAGCCGTGGTCCTTGAAAGCTGAACCTGGAGAGTGTGGGAAAGAATTCTTTTTTTTCCTCCTTTCCGTGTCTCTCTCTCTCCGTCTTTTCTCCTGGGTTGCCAGAGCAGGTCAAATCCTCCTCTTGGTGCCCCAGGCTGTTTTGCCGCCCTCCCCCTGCACCCCCACCCTCCCAACCTCCTTCTTCTTCTTCTTCTGCCTTTTGCACAGCGCACCTCCACACCAATTGAGCCAAATCCCAGTAAAGCTGAAAAAAAAGACACACACACACACACACAAACA
>JBBKCR010000031.1:13608076-13620763 GCA_037577295.1 Ladigesia roloffi | reverse complement strand
AGTAGTATTTTCAGCAGTAGTAGTAGCAGTAGCAGTAGTAGTAGTAGAAGTAGTAGAAGTAGTAGTAGTAGTTTCAGCAGTAGTAGTAGCAGTAGCAGTAGTAGTAGTAGTAGTAGTAGTAGTAGTAGTTTCAGCAGTAGTAGTAGCAGTAGCAGTAGTAGTAGTAGTATCAGCAGTAGAAGTATCAGTAGTAATAACATCATTTTAGTTGTTGTTGTTTCTGCTGCTGTAAAGTCTCAACCTCAAACAAAATAAAAAAATTAAAACCAAACTTGATCTCGATCCTCTTTAGACTCGACTTTAAGACTTAAATTCATCTCTACACTTGACTTGAGAAAACTCTCACCAGTTGTTTGTGAATAATGAGAGAACGCTTTGATGAAAGAAGGGATGTCCAGGTACACACTCACATAAATTACACATACACACAGAGGCCCAGAAATAACACCAGTGCCCTCAGAGGCTTAAATCGAATGCCAGAGTCTCCTGTCGCCCTCGTTTTGAGACATAAAGACGGACAGATGCTCATCTCAGCTCATCCCTCTGCTCGTCCATCACTCGGCATCATGGGTATTGACCGCTGGTCCGGAGCTTAGGGCCTGCGCTCGTTATTTTGTTAAAGGATCAACCTCTTTCATGCCCTTCCCTAAATATACCAGCGCTCGGCCGTTTCCTGCCACCACCGCGCCGCTGGAGTGAAATTTATGGCCTGGGTCCTGTCCACCCCGCGCTCTGTGGGATTATCTCACAAATTTGTGTTTTATAACAGCTGAGCGTTAGGAGCCACCAGGGGGCTGAAACCGGGCGGTCCAGGGGTCTCTGCGTCCACCAGCGCTGCTCAGACACTTTCATTTTTCACCCGGCAGAATGAGCGCTGGACATAAATGCCTTTGTTTGTCCAGTTCTGCAGGTTGTTTTCTCCCTGACAGCCTCAGACTCTAGTCTGGGATAATAATAAAACACACTGCAAAACACATGTCGCACCAACTCACAAAAACATGACACAATCTAATGGACATTAGATGGACTTGTGTTATACAGAAACAACCTACGAGTGACATAAGCACAATTTGCTTTGGGATGTATTAGTAAAATAAGCACAAATTAATGAAATGGGTATTGAATGTGATTGAAATGGGATCCTTTCATTTGAATTCTTTTTTTTCACTCAAAACCAATGTATTGTACCTTGTTTGTGTAAATGTTCTCCAAATTATTAAACACTCGTCAAACAAGGGTGTAAAAGAGTCAAAAATCCACTGACTGACCATGGAAACTCCCTTAAAGTCTCAATAGCAAGCCACTGCTCAGTCACAACCCCGCATCCATAGACTAAATAGCGTGTTGCTCTTTGGTGTTTCTATTGTTACAAATCAAAGGACTGTCCAATCTTCACCAGGTGTTTCACACTGTTGCTCAAACCATAGAAACTCACAAGAGTACATAGAAAATTCCAAGGTTTTTCTCCACACACCATTATTTTTAGCCCATGTTAGTAGTTAGTAGATTGACGCATTTTTAAGTCATTAAAAGCTGTGGACTTGTTTCTGCATGAAAAAACAAAAAACAAGAATAAATACAAACAAAAAAGAAAGCAGTAAAACGCATCATTTCATTTCTCTATAAAGCAGTCAATATTAATTAATTTAGATCTACTGAAGTAAAAAGAGCCAAACCAGGTGTCTGATGGAGCTGCAAGTTAAACTGGGCTTCCATACACTAATTTAACACTACAGTAAACAGCATATATATATGGGCCAAAACTTTGGACACACCTTCTCATTCAATGTGTTTTCTTTATTTTCATGACCACTGAAGGCATAAAAAATGAATGAACACATGTGGAGTTATGTGCTTAACAAAAAAAGGTGAAATAACTGAAAACATGTTTTATATTCTAGTTTCTTCACCCTTTGCTCTGATTACTGCTCTGCACACATGTTTTTACAGCTAAACTCCTCTAGGAACTCCTTCAAGACTGTTGGAAAACCATTTTAGGTGATGACGTCTTGAAGCTTATCCAGAGAACGCCAAGAGTGTGCAAAGCAGTAATCAGAGCAAAGGGTGAAGAAACTAGAATATAAAACATGTTTCCAGTTATTTCACTTTTTATAAAACACACACAGACATACACACTCAAGAGATCAGGCCTCTGAGTAATGGCTCCTCTAAATATCATGTCTTTTATGTGTCTTGAATGTGAGAGACAGAGAGTTATCAATCTATTTATTGCCCTCTTTACGTAAAGCCAGTCAAAATACACTTGTTCTCCTGCCTGCTGTTCCAGCGCCATCACTCTTTCATTTATGACCCTCTCCTCTCTCCTCCTCAGCATTAAGATCCCAGGCCGTCATGTTTTTGATGGGCTGTGGAGCTGCAGGTCTGATATTGAAGCATTTCTGGAGCTCAGGTTTCAGCTCAGGTGAAGCCTGGCATCCAAATGAGCTTTGCTTGACATCATCCTCCGTCAGGATTTACAAAACTGCATTTTATTGACAGGGATGAAGACCCAGAAGATACATTTACGAAGACGGATCGCGTCCGGAATCACATTATCAAGCTTTTACTGAAATTATGTAGATCTGATGGAGTCAATTCACTGTGGTTTGATGGTCAAGGCCCCATTTCAACCTTTTCACACTCAACAATAAACTTGAACCGTCCAATAAACTGGAACTGTTCAAAGGTTCAGTGTTTCTATGATTGCTGTAAAGTAAAATCTCTAACAGCCACCAGTGGCAACAGGTACTGTGTTTTTGTTTCGTGATTTTCACATCGTTCTGAAAGTTTTCTGTTCACTTATCCTCATAGTAATTTAAGGTAATTGTTACAGTAACATTTTAGGGACAGTTTGTGCAACAAAATAATCAATAAAATCAAAAGGTTTCCATCGATATTCGTTTTTATAAAGGGCTTGGAATCCGCTCAGTTTTCAGAAAAAAAAACATGTATAATAAACATGTATAGAAGAAGAGATGAAATGTGGAAGTTGTCAGAATCATTATTATCTTTGATTATTATTCACAGTTTGTTGGATTTATTACACATTATAGTTTATATCGTGCTTGTCTCTGTGTCTCTGTGTGTCTTTGTGGTTGTAACCTGAGCAATTTCTTCCAGAATCAAGGTGATTACTGATTTGGATTCTGATTCTGATCAATATTTAGGAGTAAGTCTTAAGTTAGATAACTTAAGTTAGATAAATATGCCTATGGACAGTTATTAGAGACATGAAACACCTTTTTAGAGGATTTTTAAAAGAAGGAAAACATCTTAAGGTACAGAGAAGGAGGGTAAAGCTCAAGGTTTGGATCTCGTCCTGATGAACTTCAGATTTTAGAAATGATAGATGAAAGCCTGAACAATTGCTGAGGAAGTCCAAGCCGAGAACTATTTCAGAATCAGAGCCCAGAAATTTTAGTCTTGGAAAAAATTGGTGAAGGTTTGTAATCAGTGGTTTGTAATCAGTGTTTGATGGAGAAACGTTTCCCCCATTTTGAGAACTTTATGGACCTGAATTCTAGCTTGCGTCCCTCGAAAGCCCACCGAACCCTCCCTGAGCTTCCATGCCTCTTCTCCCATCGGTAGCAACATCCACCACTTTGGGCTTTGCTTTCGGTGTGGATGCTTCAGCTTCAAAGAGGCTTCTCAGGGCAATCCGTGCTACAAGCTCTGGCGTTAAACCACTGGAGAGTCCTTATCTAGAGCATGTCGTGTAGCCCTAGCCTCTAAGCCCACTTCTCAGACCCCCCAATCTGGAAGTTTGAAAAAGATAAATACAATTTAACACCTAGTATAACTGGCAAAACTTTAACTACATGAGGACTTTGTATCACAAACATAAGCACAGAGTGCTACATTTAAAAAGCAATACCTCAATATACATGAACCTGTTAAAAAAATCTAATTTAACCTACATATGCATTTCATATCACATATATGAGCTCTGGGCAATGTATTTAAAATACACTAACCGAGTGTCTATACACTAGTTGTGTCAGTTTTCTCTACATATGTAATTTTACTGAAATAAGGTTTATTAGACTAAAGTTATAAGCATCATATCTAGTTCCATGATTTAAATACATAATTCAAAGACATGATACAGTACATTGTTCTTAAAGATGCCTCTGCTGGAATAAGAGTTTTATTAATGAAACATGTTTGTATTAATGCAGTGAGATATATTTTGACAAATATTGACTAAAGTATTGTTTTTTAATTAAGGCATTCAAAGTGAACAGCATTTCTAATTAATGTGTTTATTTGATCAGATATTTGTATATTTCATCAAATATTTATATTGTTTCTGATTTATGAGTTAAAAAATTTCAACCTTAAGCCAGATCCCTAATCCTAACCCTGAAACTAATAAAAATCACCTGAGATCCTCAGGCCAGCTAGGTTGCTAATAATTTAAGCCTGTAGATAATTTCTGTTTGCACCATGTTGCTCACATGCTAACTCTCCATTTATTCTTCCGAAGATTTGACTCTACACCCCAGCCACCCCTTATCTCTCCTGCTGAAGTGGAGAACATATTTGCTCTGGGTTTTCCCACAGTGGGCCAGAGAGGGTGGGGGGTGTACTGAGGATTCACAGAAACCAGATGACCACGCTTACGAAAAACATCATCCTCACCTTCCGACTGGAGAGAAAGAGGGAGGGAGAACGAGGGGCCTTCCAAAATCCAGCTTCTCCGTCCAACCATGCTGTGAGGTTGGATGAGCTTTGCAGAATAATCTCATCCACCCCCAGTGACACAATTTTTATTGCAAGTTTTTTAATTAATCTTAAATTCTTGTTTTTTGAACCCAAGCCATTTTAAATCTGGATCTTGACTAGCTTTAGATGTTTCACCATTGGTAATGAGCTAATGCTTGTTTTGACTTTCCTAAAGAAGTGAACAGATACGTAAAAAGACTTTTTTAGATTCTTTTAGATTTTTAAGTTATTTTTAAGTGTTTTGGATTTAAAAACACTGCAGACTTTGAGCTTTTTGGTTGATATGGTAGATCATATGGAGGTCACTGTGATGTTTTGGGTTGTTGTTAATGTGTTGTTTGTTATGGCATCACAGGCAGTTACTAGATGGTTGGAATTGAGTTTAATGTGATTACCAAAATGTTCCTACATGCGATATCTGGTATTGTTAGTGCACTTATACCTTTGTCACATGAGAGTGTTCTCCATCCTTTTGGCTATAAAGAGCGACTGTGGAGAATAATGAAGTATAACAAGAATGATTCAAGTTCAGTTCCTACCATTCATTCCTTTGGCGGGAAAAAAGCACAAGCACATCATTCTTTAATAGGTTCTATGAAATGGCAAAAATTGATTGAAATTGTGTTGCAAAATCAAAAAATATTGCTTGTATTTCTAATATTTAGAAAAAGTTGCATGCAACAGTCCCTCAATGTGTTAAACAGGATTCTACTAGCACTCCAGAAAACTTGCACCATAGTAGCAATAAAATAACACATTAATGTTCCTAATTTTCAAAGCTAATGCTATTGAATTATTGAGATATATATTTTATCATCAGGGGGAATTTTATGAATTGGATCAAATTATTCAGTAATTTTTTGTCTTTTTTATTTAATTAAATATTTTTGTTTTGTTGGTTGATTTGTTTTGCCCCATTCTATTGCAGAATTCATTTTTTGCATCACTTTAACGATAATTTGATAATTTGCTGAAACAAGTGACTGATCACACGTTCCTCATCAATCCGTAATCAGTGTGTGGGCTTCTTGTAGTCAGAGCTCTGCTGTGTCTCACTGATAGTGGCATTCGAGTCACACACTAAAGAGTCCTGTCGACAGATAAACTATTGAAAGATTCCCCTTTGCCTGTCAGGTCGTTAGTCGTTTTCTTCTGACGGAGTGCAGCTCTCACGTCTAAACCTCCAGGCTGATACTATCAGGACAAGTGATGGTGAACACACTCCTCCATCCCATCCATCCCCCTCCTCCTCCAAATTCTTAAAACTGGTCACAATTGGACATGAAAGACCCACTTTAGTCTATTTCAGTTTGTCTGTGAAATATTTGTTGTTTTTAAACCTTACTATGTGAGAAAACTCTTTCAAATCCTCCCTGAAACAAAAACATCACGATGTAGACTCTGCCTCAGAAGTTCTGAGAGGTTTGAAGTCTTGAAGTTGCTTCACGTTGTGACCACTAAAACCTTTATCATCAGTGAGACACTCCAGTGCTTTTGATTTCAGTGTAAGTGTTTTAATTCAATGTAGTTATTTTTATGGAGCACTGCACAACAGACCTCCTGAATTCCCAAAGGTCCAGCCCTTTAAGGACAAGGAGGCCACGGCAGGATAATCTCCCTAAGAGCATGAAGAACCTCTGAGAGCAACCAAATCTCAGAAGGAGAATCTCCTGAAGAGCATGAAAAAAAAAATACAGAGAGGGACCAAGTCTCAGAAGAAGAAACCATCTAGGGGCAGGAAGAATGACCTCAGAGGAGAGTGACAACTCAAATGCAGAAACTCCCAATAAGAAGAACCTGTACTCCAAAGTAGAACAACCATGGAGAGGAACCACAACTCCAGAGGAGAATATCTACAAAAGGATGAAGAATGAAGAGTAGCTAGTTCTCAAAAGGAACTTTTTGAGTGGATGAAGGAGAATCACTGAGAGAAATCAGGACCAAATTAAGAAATGATCCAAGAGCATTAAGAAGGAACTTTAAGAAGAACCAAATCACAAAAGAAGAAACTTTTATGAAAAGAAACTCTGAGTTTGAGTAAGACAACCCTGAACCTGGCAATCCTGAACCTGGCATCCGTCCCCAAGAGCATGAAGAGGAACTCTGAATGGAACCCTGAATCCTTGGATGTAAATTTCAACATTCTTATTTAGTGTTCTCTTTGTGAAGAAGTGATGATTAATGAAGTAACCGCATGCCTTAAACTCGCCAGCTTGTGGGTTTATGGCGTGTTCCGAAATCTGAGCGGATCACAGTGATCGGGATGTTGCCAGACGTCCATGCATGAGCCCAGGCAAGCCCACGCGCCTCGAATCCTCATCAGGGCGACAGCAGGGTCAGCCTATCCCGGCCAGATCCTCCTCCAGCTCCCTGCAGCTTAGGATGTGTCAGAACTCAGTTTGCCTCCCTTCCTCCATCGCATTCTCTCCTCTGGTCCAGTTCTTAGCCTGCTGTGTATGATAGCGGCGTGCTAGGCCGCGGTTTCGGGCTCGGCGTGTTTATAGTGGATTAGAATGCGGGACGGAGGGGTTAAGTCTGCCAGGCTCGCTGCCTGGAAAGAAGAGAGTGTTGTCATGTGTGTGTGTGTGTGTGTGTGTGTGAGACGGCGGACGACGACTGGCAGCCCCCTGCCTGCAGTTGTCTCCTCGCTGGCGTTTGACTGACAGGTAGCGGGATTTAGCCGCCGCTTTTGCATGAGAGCCAACAAGGGAAAGTGAGCAGGGCGGATTAGCGCGGATTATGTTGTCAGAGGGAGGTTTGACGGACAAACTGCAGAGGAATAAATTGCAAAATCTGTTTGAGGAGCGCCGCTATACCCCTGCCACCCTCCCCTCGTCCTTCTTCTTATTTTTTTTTTCTCCCTTCTCCTTGTCCACCCTGTCCAAAACGACAGGGTGAAAAGAAAAATCATTAATAATTTATAAACAAGACTGGCACATTACCTATGCGGCCGTATTTATGCAAGACGTCTCCGTGGACACGCAGCCTGACTAATGTTATTTATTTAACGGCCTGAAAGGTGGGTAATTGAGATCGCCGAAGCTCGACCCGAGGATACTTGCTCGCTCACTCTCCTTGTGTAGATTCAGAATAACAAGAATTTTAGAAAACGACTCTTTTCCATCAAGCTTGTTTCTCCTGGACAGGCTCGGTTTAACATCAGTATGAGGTTCTGATCTTTGGAGGGCTTGGGGCTGGAGCCTCCTTATTTCACTCCTTATTTCTTCTAAAGGAGGGTTTTGGGAGAAACAAGTCAGACTCAATAATATCCAAATAAGAAGGTGATTTATTTCTGATGAGACGAGGTAGAGACCGTCGTGAGCAAAAGTTTTTTTCCCCCACCGTGTTTACAGTTTTTGATAGCGAGCTAGCGCTAACAGCTCGCGGTTAGCTTTTAGCGACGAGCTAAAACGGGGGTTTAAGTGACTTTCAGGGCGCTAAATGCATGTCCATGTTTACGGTGGGCTCCATTAATTGCGAGCGGCTCTTGGCCCGGGCTCCGGGCTGCGGTAAATCTCCGGCGTTCGTGATGAACCGGGCTTCTGTACGCTATAGCCTGCTCTGCTTCATCTGGGCCCTCTCACACACTCCCCTCTCAAGAGCTGTCTCTGATGTTTGTCTTAAAGGTCAAATTAACCAAACCGTGTCTCCGTCTGTTTATAATGAATACTCGATCGCCGCGCTGGGACGATTTTTATGCATATCTGAGCTCGCAGCGAGATGCATCAAACATCTGGGGGAAAGCCAGAGCTTGCCGGGCGTCCGGGGCTGCGTGTTTAGACGTGCCTCATCAGCTTTAAACATGCATGAAATTTCACTCTATAATATCTGCCTCGTATCTTTTTAATGCCCTTGCTTGTTTAGAATGTGCCTCTAGTTCCAGCAGCCTCCCGCATTGCTGAAGCCCAATTCATACAGTCTTTATACTGGCTTTTATACCCAGACCAATACCAGCCCTGATGACACAGAGCTTTTTCTTTATCTTCTTATTCGGAAATTATTGAAATCCAACTTGTTTCTCCTGAACCCGCCTTTCAGAGAAATAAGGAGCAAAAGATAAAGTCAACTTATATCAGAAGTTCTTCTGCTGTTCTCACTGGTTCTCAGTTTCTTTTCTTTAACAACTTTATGGATCAAAACTTTGGGAGTCGAGAATCAATTTTGATCAAATTTCAGACTAATTTAGGAAACTCCTGCATGGTTCCCAGACCTAAAACGGATCATACATGGCCTTTTCTTTGTCTAATCAGATATAAATCATCTTCTTATTTGAAGATGATTGAAATCAGACTTGTTTCTCGTAAACACTCATTTAGGAGAAATAAGGAACAAACAAAAAAAATCAACTTAAAAAGTTCTCCTGCTGTTCTCATCGGTTCTCAGTTTCTTCTCTTTAACAACAATATGTACTTTGGGAGTCAGACTCGTCTATGAGAAAAAAACTTCCTTCCTTCTGGATCTTCTGGTGGATCTGTAGATCTGCTGGTCTGAGTGGAATAAAGATCAGAGCAGAGAGAGGAAAGAAGATCTGAAACTGGCATCGGGCTGAGATCAGAGCAAGCTCTTTCACAGGAGCCGAGTATAAGAAGTTCCTCTTGTTGCATTCAGCATGTATAGGACAAAAGAATTTCCCTCGGGATAAATAAAGTTCTTTCTTATCTTATCTTAAAATGGTCCGAATCACATAGAGCTCAGTTCTGTTTAGGAGAAATGGGCTGTTTTTTTTTATTATTATTTTCCAATCTGCACGTAAAAGTTTCACACTTCTTTCTTAACTCGTGAATCTTTGACATGCAATCGCGTTCCTGTGCGCTTCTGCTTAACCGAATTAATGTCATGACGATACCAACCCCCCCTCCTTCCTCCTCCCCACTCCCCTCTCCCTCCCTTGGGGAGAAATCTTAATTAGAATCACATGGCAGGCTGATTTCAGAAGCATGGCCCACAATATCAATGAGCTGATTGCATTCTGCGGCAGTTTGAAGCATTAGGCGTTCGCCTCTGTACGTTAAACATATGAATATGCATTGGCATAGAAAAATTCGCCCTCTGAATCAATAATGAGAAGACGGCGTGAGCTGAATAATGAGGCATAAACAAGATTGAGACAAAAATATGGTGTCTTAAAGAAACGGCTGTGGCAGAACGACCTGTTTTGAAGTCGTCTCTCCGCACGAAAACAGAAGTCCAATGGAGACACGGTGTCTCAGGTTCTGGTTCCTCCGTTAAATACAGGCCTAATGTGGCTAACGAGCACTGAGGGTCCATCCCGCCTAATTAATTAATTGTCCAAAGACACTAATGCCAGGCCTGCAATAATTGGCCAAATTTTGGCAGTGGTTTGTTTTTTTGTTTATTTGTTTGCTTTCTTGTTCTTTCAACTGTTCATTCATTTGCATATATAGACATTCAGACCTTCATTTGCATATATATTCGTTCATTCATTAGTTTGTTTATTCATCTGTTCATTTGATGGGTTCTTTATTTCAGCAAACCAATATACTGACATTTAAGACTGTCTCCACTTTAAATGTGAAATAACTTACAGTAATTATTGTTGCTCCTCTGTTTATAATATTATTATTATTGTTATTGTTGCTGTTGCTGTTCTTGTTACTGTTTGTATTATTGTGTTTGATTTTGTTAGTTTTTTTTTTTGATAAAGCTAATAACACAGTAAGTGGACCACTGGAAATCCTCCAGTATTACTTTTACATTAAAAAAAAAATCTGCTTTTCCTCTAGTTCTCGGTTTTGTCTCCGTCCATGTCGGTGTGAAGCAAGAGAGTCCTGTAAGACTCTGTAAGGCTCCAAAGGAAATGGTGATACAGACCAGAACTGATTCTTAATTAATGAAGCAACACAGGCGGCTTAAACCGCCTCTATTCAAACAGCTGGAGGGAAAACACACCTCTTCTGTTTCAGTCTGAGTCCTAAAACCTCCTCCCCTCTAAACCACAGGAGCTGGAACAGAATGGAAGTGACGGGACATCAGCTTAGTCCGTCCAGCACCACTGTGGTATCAAACCCTCTCCATTTGTTTCTGATAACTTCTGCTGTTCTTTACACTGTGTGAACACAACGTGAGGAACAGACGAAGAGAAACGATTCAAATCTAGATACGCTAACATGCAGGGCAGGAAGAATACTGGGTTCCATGTTGTTGGATAAAAGAAGTTGTGGGAACAGTAAACGTGTGTGTGTGTGTGTGTGTGTGTGTTTGTAAGTATGCGTGTGTATTTATGTGTGTATGTCTTTATATGTATGTGTGTGTATGTATGCGTGTGTGTGTGTCTGTGTGTGTGTGTTTGTGTGTTTTTATGTATTTATATATGTGTGTTTGTGTGTGTGTGTGTCAGAGTGTGTGTGTTTGTGTTTTGTGTATGTGTGTGTGTCTCAGTGTGTGTTTGTTGTGTATGTGTGTATGTATGTGTGTGTCCTGAAGTCCTGAGTCATCAGAGCCTGAGGATCTGTCTCAGATCAGCAGTAATGTCTCATAAACTCTCCTGTTATTGTTTATTTTACAGTCAGTCCTGTTTTCCTGAGGCTCAGCGGAAGATTCCAGGGTCAGAGTGACCATGTCTGCAGGTCAGCGACAGAGTGTGTGTGTGTAGGTGCGTGTGTGTGGTGTATTCTCATGAATCCCAGAGCATGTACACACAGTCTTCATTCCGGATCTGGTAGCGGTCAGTTGATCTGATTGGACCGAATTAATTAACTAAGTTCACTCCTATGAATTATTCATCATCTAGTATGAAGTATATTCAGTATTTAGATATTTAGGGATTTCGATATCCGAGATCTACTCTGAAGCATTCAGTGTCCAATGTGAATGATCCAGGATTTTCTATGAATAAACTATTATCTGTAATGAATTAACCAGTATCCAGTATGAGTTTAAGTCTGTATTAATTAAGAACTGTTTCAATCATTCAGTTACTACAATGAAATATTTTCACACTTCTATGAATTATTCAGGATTTACTACGAATTATTCAAATATGAACTATCTACTATGACTTTTTTCTGATTCCACTATGAATTGTTGAATATTTACTACTAGTTACTCAGTATCTACTATAAATGAATCGTTATTCAACATTGTTGAGCCAGTATCCAGTATGAATTATTCTGTATTCATTAAGTATTCTTCAGCACCTACTATGAATTATGCAATATCTACTATGAATAATTCAGTTGTTATTATATATAATTATAATAGTAGTTGTACTATTAACTTACATTATCTACAATGGATGCTAAGCATGATAGCGCTGCATAAAAACATTAGTGCTGTTTTAGTTGTTTTATTTGGTTGTTAATTAAACACACTGAAATAACGGTATTTTGGTGATCAGGATTTAAAGTGTAAACGCAGTAAATTCTCTTTGTTATGAGATTGGGAACTGAACTGGAGGCCAGTACGAAGCGCTGGAGTTTATAAGGGTGAAAGGCGGCTGGCAGGTTGCTGTGTTTCGCGGTTATTGCATGTTTGACTCTGTTTTATCTGAGATCTGCTCTGTGGCGTGTGAGCAGCCGCTGCCTTTGCTCTGGCCCATCTGTGAACTCTGCAGGAATAACATGCATGTCTCTCTTTCTTTCTCTCTCTCTCTCTCTCTCTCTCTCTCTCCCTCTCTCTCTCTGTGTCTCTCTTTCTCTCTCTCTCTTTCTCTCTTTCTCTCCCTCTTCCTCTCTCTCTCTCTCTCTCTCTCCCTCCCTCCGGCCGCTGCTTTTTCTTTCCCGTGGACTCAGCAGAACTGTCCGGTCGCTGTTATGAGAAAAGTGATGACGCACATCATCTCTTGTTGTTATTATTGTTGCTTTTCATTACTTTAATTCAGTCCTGCCTGCAGGGCCACTGCTGGTAATGAGATCCAGACACAACCACTCTTTTTCTTTCTCTGTCTCTCTTATCTTTTTATCATTCTCTCTTTCTCTCTCTCTTTCTCTCTCTCTCTCTCTC
>JBBKCR010000031.1:13566425-13578418 GCA_037577295.1 Ladigesia roloffi | reverse complement strand
CATACTCGTACTCGTCAAAAGTGCTTTATCCGTACCGGATACTCGTTTCAGCCGAGTATCCGGCTCATCCCTACTAAATATAGAACCCAGAACTGTACTGAATATAATTCTACTGAACTGATCTGAATGGAATTAAACTGAACTCAACTGAACAGAACAGAACTAAATTCATTTTTATATTTTTATTTTACTCATCATGATTTCACTGACCTGATAACACTTTTCTCCCAGTTGCGTAAAGATTTACCGAAGACACATTTTATCACTGCATGAGGACCAATCAGAACAACCACACTGATCTATTAGTCACTTTTTATTTATAAAGTCCCAAAAAATAAACAAGTTGGCACACATTCATTTACAAAGTGGCAGAACTGTCTGAAAATGAGACTCCAAGCTGAATTTTAGAAGTAAAAGTGAAAATTATTAGTCATATTATTAGGTGCGTTTGCTTTTCTATTGAAAATGAGAAAAAGCAAAGCAATAGAAATAAAAAATGGGCATTAAAAAAAGTCATAAGATGGAAAAAAAAGATCTAAAATCTTCGACGGTGTAAATACTTGAGCTAAATTCTCCTATACGATTCAGAGGGTACATGTTCTCCTATTGGCCAATACTTCGCATTGATTATGTCATGTGGCATAGTATATAACTTATACAATATACCTAATAAAATATAACAATATCATAATAGCCCAACACAGGCCGGGTGTAAACATCAAATAAACCAAAAGCAATGTTTCAATATTTAATAAAGAAATGTAATTTTAGAATTAATTATAGACTCTACATGGGCCATAAATGAATGAGGGCAAAAACAAAGCAATAAATTAAATAAAAAATAAGTGATTACTGTATCTGTAATATGTCATAACCCAAATTGGTTCAAGCTAAAATAAATAAAAAGAATAAAGTGTGTTGTCTAATCACCGCAAAGGCCATCGAACTGTACATTAAGTTACAAAAAACTTACAGAATGTATTTACTACATTCACACTGATGACAGGTTATAATAAGACTATATTCAGTAATAATTTTGGCACACTCACTTATTTGGCATTTTAAAACAGACCAGTTTGTTTTGATGTGTATGCGTCTATTCAGTTCACAGCAAAACATTAAATAATACGATATGGTACGAGTTTTTCTTTTTGTTTTGTTTTTTTATGTGTTTTTGGTGTTTTTTCTTTTTAATGCTTTCTTTTTGAATTTGTATCATAAACCTATTTTTTTCCCTTTACCCTGATCATTGGTGAAAGAGAACACGTGAAACGATGCATTCGAATTGCAGAGAAAAGGAAACGGAGAGATGAAAAGCAGCCACTATTATAGAAACAGATTCCAAATGTCAAGCGTTGCTAGATAATATCATCGCGGAACACCAAAAAACGTCATAATGAAAAAAAGTCATAACTTCGTCGGACCGAGGATAAATCACACGGAAAGCGATATATTCTGATATATGGCGTTTTTTTCGTTTTTTTTTTCAAAAGTAGGAAACTAAGAGTAGCTAAGCTTTCAAAAGTACGCAGCGGTTGACGATGTAAGCGGAAGTCTTTAAAAGCCTTTTGTTTTGTGTGAAAATACATAAAAAATACCTTTTTTTAATACGTGTTGTTTGTTTTTTTCCTCCGTTTTATTAATAAAAGAAGAAAATCCTGATGTGGTGTGCTTGAGCCGATGTGGACGCTGAGGGTGTGGCAGTAGCTACGAACACGCAAACACACAAAACATTTTTAGACGACAACTATTACTCCGCTCACGCGCGGGGGGCATTCCGCCTTCATCCAATCAGCTGCCTCCTCAGGGAATGATGTCATGCGGCCCTATTGTGTTGGGGCTGATGTAATCGGGAAAGGATTGTGAGTCCATTTGAAGGGCTGGAGGAGGGACAATGTCTGTTTTCATCAAATGTGGCCACCGCCTCTCGATAAGAGAGAGATAGCAAGATAGAGAGAGAGAGAAGGAGAGAAAGAGAGAGTGAGAGAAAAAAAATAAAAGTGGCCAAAAGAAAGAGCTTGCTCTATTGAAATCCGTTGTATAAGGCACTCGGCAGGGTCTTATCCCTCAGGAAAGGTCGGTCAGGCTGACGCTCATGCCCACGCCCGGCCGGACGTAGGGCACGGCCGCCACGCCTTTAGGAAACTCTGGGCTCATCACTCGGCCGTTCTCTCCGGTACTTCCAGTGATTGACAACCTCGCTTTGCTCCTCATTGCGTCCGAAAAGGTCACCTACAACACACATACACACACACACACATGCACAGATAGACGGTGAGCTCAAAACATCCCTCGCTCTTTAATCCTCTGCTGAATGTCAAAAGTTTGGGGACACCTGGACTTCGCTTGTCATCTGAAGCCACAAATAAAATCTAATTGGCTAAATGTGGGACGAGGCATAGTGTAGACTACCAGGAAAGACAGGCTTGTCATTAGAAAGTTAAAAAAAAAAAAGCTTAATTCAGTGGTGGGTCATTGAGAGTGTGAATTGTTCCACTGATTTCTTTCCATTGTTGGTGAATGGAACTGGACTTTTCCTATACAAATATAGTGGAGGTGAATGGAACCAAACATCTCCAACACTAATATAGTGGAGGTGAATGGATCAGACATCTCCAACACTAATATAGTGGAGGTGAATGGAACCAAACATCTCCAACACTAATATAGTGGAGCTGAATGGATCCAGACGTCTCCAACACAAATCCAGCCCTTTCTTTCTGTTTCGTGCTCTCTATCTGAGTGTTTAAATGGATGATGATCCATTTAAACTCATCCAAATCGCTTTCCTTTGGGTATTATACTGCCTCATGTATCCCTACACCATTAATTCATTTTAACACCAACATCTCATGCATCGGGCTGAGCAATCATAAACTTTATGGAACAACTTTTTGTGAGGAGCTTTAAAGGCAGACGTCTGGTTCCATTCACCTCCACTGTAACAGTTCTCTGTAATTTTCTCCCAAATGGGACATTTGACACCAAAATCAATCTAAATGACTTTTTTAACCACTTAATAATGTTTTTTAAAGAATCAATAGAATATCCATTTAAACTTTCCTCTGGAGCTGTGCAGTTTATGTAGTCAAAAAATAAACCCATTTCCAAGAATGTCAGGATAGTTTTCAATAATACTAAAAATTAAATGCATTATTTGGCAATTCGCTTGAACCTTTATTTATTAGACAAAAGGACAATGACGGATCTTCCACCAAGTCACAGATTCAGTCTTACTTTGGCATCAATTTCTAAACTTGTTTATATTTACCAAGCAGAATTAAGTTTGTCCATTAAAAAACTGAAAATTGAGGCTTTGTCCTGGTGCCTGTTAAATAAAGGTTCGAGTGAATGACCAAATTACAGCTTTTACTTCTGACTGCATCTGAATGCATGTAACACCAGCAGCTGTTTTGCAGGCTAAGCTGTATTTTAGGTGTGTGGTGAGTCAGGCGTGCTGTTTGTAGGGCACTAAGCTGCTTATGTTTTCTTGTTAGATTCTTGAGCTTTTTGGCTCTGGGGCAAAACTGAAAAAACAAACTTCAGACACCAAACACGTCTCGGATTATCGGGCCGCTGTGTAACGGAGAAGGTGTGTTTATCTCCAGCTCTAAGCTTTGTGAGCAGCTCTTAAATAATCATGTACAGTTTTCTCCTTTAAGTGGCTGTTAGAAGATCCAGCTGAAGCTCCACTGGAGATTTAACCCCCATTTTATGTTCAGCATCCTTTATGCTTGTAGTCAGTTTGATCAGCAATTCACCAGAAAACATCTGAAATTACTAAATTTTTGTGTGCAGTACTTTATGTTTGTTTATAGACCTAATTAGAGCTTTAAATAAAACACACTTGTAGTACAATTTCATAAAATTATAAAATGTCATGTCGTGTGACCTATCAGTGGTTCTCTGGCAAGTCTGGTTCTCTTCAGTTCTGTAACTAAAGAAGAGGAAGATTTTACTGAAGATTTTAAAATTACAGATTACAGCAGAAACTTCCACAATATCCTCAAACACCCAGAATATGTGTGTGAAATGTTGATATTTCTGTTTTTATGAACAGATAAAACAGTCAAACTGACCCAAAGAACTCCGACAGACTAAATAATGTTCAGACCCTGAAACACACCTTCAAGATCCTTTAGTATTTCCAAAATTTAGCACTTTAATTTAGGAATAGTAATTTAATATGAAGCAAAAAATGTATGTCAGTTGTTTATTTGGAAACATTAAACAGTGAATGGGGTCAAATTGACCCCAACCATAAAAGGAGGGTTGAACATTTTAAACATGTGCGTTAAAATAAGGGGATTTCGGCTCAGATATTTAGGATTTGCAGCTAAATTTGCCAGGGAAACTGGGTGTCCCCACACTTTTGACCAGTCTAACAGCTGTACATTGAAACATAAAGATACATCAATAGAGAGAACATCCAAACTGGTGACACAAACAGAGTATGAGCACTGAAGCACTGACGGCTTGGTAAGCAAAGCAGGGTCAATAGAATCACACCACAGGCATGGAGGCCATGTAGACGAGCAGCTGGGGGAGTCCTACATGACCAGGAGACTCAACGGAACAGGCTGGAATGACAAATGGAAAGAAAATGTTTCTTTCATCGTGGGGAACAGAGGACAGGAGGAGGAGGGAGAGGAGGGAGAGGGATAAAAGAAGGGGGGTTGGGAGGGATCTCTGAATAGGAATCAAAGCCAAATACAACATTAAATACGATCCACCTTCGTCCAAAATATCTCCTCATTCAGTTGAACATTCAACGGGTTATGAGGAAGTATGTGAAAGCCAAAGAAGAGAAGAAGAGGAAGAAGAAGAAGAAGAAGAAAGAGAAGGAGAAGAGGGAGAAAAAAGAGAAGAAAATGGATGAGAAAACGAAAAGAAGAAGAAGCGGGAGGAGAAGGAGAAAACTAAATGGGAGGAGGAAAAATAGATAAGAAGAAGCTGAAGCAAAAGCAGAGGGATGAACAAAGAAGAGGAAAGAGAAAAAGAAGAAGGAAATTAAGGAGATTGAGAAAGAAGATGTAGAGGAAAAAGAACAAGAAAAAGGTGAAATTTCAGAAGGAAAAGGAGGAGAAGAAGCAGAAGAAGAAGCTGAAGAAGTAGAAATAGAAGAAGGAGAAGAAGAAGAAGAAGAAGAAGAAGCAGAAGAAAGAGTAGAAGAAGAAAGGAGGAGAGGAAAAAAGGAGAAGACATAGAAGAAAAAGAGAAGAATAGAGAGAAAAAGGAGAAGAAGAAGCAATGAAGAAGAAGAAGAGGCAGCAGAAGAAGGAGGGGGGGAAAAGAAGGAGAAGAAGGAGAGAAAGGAAAAGCAGAAAAAGGAGAAAATAGAGAAGAAGAAGGAGAAGGAGAAGGAGGAGAAAAAGAAACAAAAGAAGAAAAGAAGGAGAAGAACAAAAGGAGGAGCAGAAGAATAAAAAAAGTAGAACAAGAAGAAGAAAGAGAAGAAGAAGAAGAAAGAAAAGAAGAAGGAGAAGAAGGAGGAGGAAGCGGAGGAGGAGGAGGATAAAATGAAGAGGTAGAAGAGAAAGAAGAAGATGAAGGAGAAAAATAAGCAGAAGAAAAGGAAGAATAGCCAGACAGAGGAGGAGAAAAAGAAGAAGAAGCAGAATAAGAAGAAAAAGATGGAGAAGAAAAAGAAAAAGCAGAGGAAGAAGAAAGAGAAGAAAAAAGATGAAGAAAAAGAAGAAGAAGGAGGAGAAGACGGAGAAGTAAAAGAAGAAAAAGAAGAAGAAGGAGAAGAAGAAGACGAAGAAGAAGCAGATGAAGAAGAAGAAAAAGAAGAAGGAGAAGAAGAAGAAAAAGAAGAAGAAGAAGAAGGAGAAGAAGACGAAGGAGAAGAAAAACAAGGAAAAGAAGAAGGAGAAGAAGAAGAAGAAAAAGAAGAAGGAGAAAAAGAAGGAAAAGAAGAAAAAGAAGGAAAAGAAGAAGGAGAAGAACAAGAAGAACAAGAAGAACAAGAAGAACAAGAAGAAGGAGGAGGAGAGGAGGAGAAGAAGGAGATCGTGCACGAGGGAGAAATCAGGGACGACGGCCGTGTTTCCTACCCCACTTAAATTTTTACACTTTCGATCCCATATACGTTGTACCCTTCCTTATAAGTGGCAAAATTCTGTGAATTCTGCGAGGAAGTGGGATTAATGTTCTGTGCATTCTTTGCCACCTTCATGCGTTTGGCCTCGGCCCGCGACTTGTAACAGAACTCGACCAGAGCCACCAGCATGGCCAGGCCCAGGCCGCCCACCAGGATGTAGAAGACTCCGGCCACATTGCTCAGACTGAGCGCGCTCGTCTTTTCCTGAAAAATGTAACAATGTGTTCGTTAGCGCCCGCCCACACCCCCCCACCCCACACACACAAACACAACACATATCATTATTCATACAGATAAAATATAGATGTGTATGTAAATGTATATGTATGTGTATGTAAAGAAACGTAATTTGAGCTTCTATGTGGATACAAATGCACAGTTCAGGATGACAGCGGTGCGTACGGTGTCAGTCCGTGAGGCTCACGGAAGCGATGTGGTGGATGGAGGTCAGTAACTCGGCTGCTTTTTTATGGACCTTACATTTACTGAAGCCTTTGATGTCCAGATGGGCTAATTACATGTCTCGGTTAGTGGTTGGGCTTGAGCTTAAAGGGACAGCCTCACATTTTTCAACCTAATCCCAATCTCTAGTGTCCGTCCATCCAAGTTTCTGATTTGCTTATCCTGAACAGGGTGGGGGTTCTGGAGCCTCAGGGGAAGAAAGAATGGAACTTCAGTTCGCCAGTCCTTCATGGTTCTCTTTCAACAAGGAGGCCATTTAGCATCTCCAATTCCACTGAGGTTCATGTTTTTGTAATGGGGGAGGAACCCAGGAGAACATGCAAGGGCCCTGGGAATCAAACCCAGGACCTTCTCACAGTGAGGCCACAGCACCATCCACCACTGTAGAACAGAACAGAACACTTCTAACAGGAGCTAATGGGCACTTCACTTTTAATGTTTTTTATTGGTTTTCTGTGTATTTCAATTATTCTATTTTAGAACTTTCTCATATTTTTGTGCTTAAAATGTTTATATATTAATGTAAAACACTAATTTCTATATGATATTGGGCTCCCTATATTAACTTGGTGTGCTAAATAAATATGTTTATGAAAAAATTACGCAAGATTTTGTCTGTCAGTCAGTTCATGTTTTCATTGCCCTGTACTTTCTTTTTACATTTTCATTCACATCTTAAACTCCGCCCACTCCGCCCAGTGTTCAATGACTTCACCTGTTGTTTATCATAATGTGTCTCAGCTATTACCTGTTTTTTTATTTGTTTTTATATATATATACACCCCTGTACTTAAGTTTGTCTCCTTTTGGTCAGTCATCACCTCAACCCTTGTATTTATGTTCATTCTTCAGCATGTCCTTGTTTTTATTAGTGAGTAAATCACATGCACGGCTAATGGTAATCCATCCCTCTTGCCGCTGCATGACAGTTTCACTCTGAAAGCCTGTGAACACTGAGAGTGATTTATTTCGGCGTGATTAAATACAAAGCTGATATGTTTTATTCAGGCAGCATTTTCGCTAAAACTTGCCGGCGATGTCCAGCCAATCGTCTCCGCTGTTGTCATGGCAAAAGCCAGACTGGCCGTGTCCTAGCAACTAGCGTCCAGGAGGACCAGGCTGCCGTGGTCCTCATCTCAGACTGGAGGTCCGGCACTTAAAGGGAGAACCTTGGTGACTAAAGACGTCTCTCATTTTTCTCACTTCACTAGCTTACTACTACTAGTCCAGTAAAATAAAAAAAAGCCTTTCTAAATCTTACTACCAACTACTGACCCACAGTATACTGGTTGAGTTGTGGATGTTGACTTATGTTTAACTTTACAGGTCTAAGATACAGATGCAGGCTTGAGCACTGAAGTATGTCGCTCTGGATAAGAGTGTCAGCTAAATGCCATAAATGTAAACGTAAATGGAAATGACACTTTCCCCCTTTATTTTATTGTTATATGAAATTTACAAGTTAAAAACTATTACTTAACTGCCACTTTACTGCTACTCACTCTGGTCAATTTGTCTCACATGCAGTAACATTGTCTCCCTTGTGTCATGGTTCGGCCAGTGGCTGTTGTGGATCACTGCTTTTTCATTTGGTTTTTCTTTTCTGTTTTCTAGGGCCTTTTATTTTGACAACCTGTTTCTGTTTAGCTTCTGTGTGTCAAGATGTAGGAGTGTGTTCCGTGTATCATCAGGTCCAGCTGTCTCTTGTTTACAGCCCTTTTGGTTTAGTATATAAGCCTGTTTCTGTTATTACCCCCTAATGTGTCCATCCCCTCACTTAGGCTCCCTCTTCCCTGTGTGTTCCTCGTGTTATTCTTGCCGGCCCCTGTGCCTTGTTTGGTTTACCCTTTTGTTTTTGCTTTCTGAAATAAAAGCCCCGATCATGGAATCCCGGCTGTCTGTCCTTCCCTGCGTGCTATGAGGTAAATCAGAGTCTTGGGCTCGCTCCCTCGACTCTGACACCCTGATCTCACCTTAATACAAGCCAACAATTTTTGTTTTTGGAAATTGTTATTTATAGAGCTTAAGGGACTTATTCTTCTCGTCAGTCACATTTTATTGCAAAGTTGTCCCTGTGCTTAAATGCATATCGTCGCTATCTGGCCAAAACCTCATAAATTCAGAAATTCAAAAACCTGTATATTGTAAATAAATGAATACTGTGTCATCAAAATTGGTATAACTATTTTCTATGCTTTCCATTGGCTAATAACTAAAATTTACAGACCCATGTGGAGACTGACCAATAGTAGCAAAAACAACAAAGACCATAAGTGGAGTTACAAGGTTTCCGCCAGATAGTGACAATATGACAAATAAAGCTGAAACTGAACTTATTCTGTTGCTCCAGCATAGTAGCCCATCCAGTGTTCTGGTTTCTGAAGAGAAAATAACATTTCCCTGCTGTTGTTTTTCTGTCACGATGAGAAAAACAGGTAAAAACCCCAAAAAACAAAAAAAAAATGTAATCTCATGTGAATAGACCAATGTAAAAAGTGGTCTGAATATATTTGCTTTGAATTGTATTGTTGACTGATTCTGATTTTAGGTTAAAAAGCAGTTCCAGTAACTTTCTCTCTCCCTAAGGCTTTTCTGTATCCATGGCAACCGCATCAATATGCTGAAACACGCTTTATTGATCTCTGGGGGAAAATTGAGATTTACCACAAAATGCAAACCCGACTAATGTGGTGGCTGGAAAGGTGCCACTTTACAAGAAAACTTCTTGCTTTAAAATGTGTTAATTTCTGTTCGTTAATTAGGTCAGACACCTCAGAGCTCATTTATGTTTCATTTATTGTAAAAGAAAATGGGTGACAGGATGCTCCTATTATGACTGATGAAGCAATGCTGACTGATCAATTGGTCACTGTTGCCTGTTGTTACATCCTCTTTTCTATTGGTGTGTAGAGTAAACGTGCCAATTAAGCTCAAATCTTTGGTTCAACAGTTTTGAAGTAAAAGGCGTTATTTTCACAGGGAGAAGATACAATGACACATGCATCTCTCATTTAAGAGTTTATAACCTCAATTGTATTTTAATTAAATAAAAAGATGTAAGCCTATGTCTTAAATGTATCTTTTAGTTAGGTCATTTTGTGAGGGAACTGGGTTGTCGGTCCACTGACTTTCTGCTTTTGTTCAAATTTCCTTTTTTTAGGTTTGTTTTTAGGCCCTCATGCCTTTTTGATTTGAAAATAAAAGTAAAAACAACAGAATTCTGTGACTGCGCCTCCCTTTGTTACCTGGAGACCGGCCTCAACCTGACACTTAATAAAGCTAATACACATTTAAAATCTATTTTAACTCCACACAAAGGTAGTTTTTATCATAAAGCACCCCACAAATTATTTCACCAAGAAAACTTGTCCCGTCTCTGGGATCATGGAATTTAATCCATCAGATTTACAGCTTATTGAAAAAATAACTGAAGAATTCTTGAACGTGATCTTAGCAGTGGTGTGTTTTCTGTAATTTTTTATTATTCTATAATTTTCATTTATTTCAGCCACTGCCCACTGGCTCCTATAAGAAATATAATCTACAATCAGAATCAGAAAATTGTATTGATCCCTGCTTAATAAATATGTATTTATTTAATTAATGAATAATTATAAAATTATAAACCTAATTCGTAAAAAAACTATATGCCATTTTGCACTCTATATAGGGCTAGTTTTCTAAACTACCTCACAAATTATTTAGTCTAGAAAGCTAGTCCCATTTCTGGAAGAATATTATTTAATATAATAATGTGGATTTACAGCCTAGAAAAATATAACACTGGAAGTTTTCATGAAAGACGTATAAAAAGTGGCATGTTTTGAATAATTGTTGATGAATTCATTTCAGCTACAATCCATTGGCTCCTATAAGAAGTGTGTTTAGTATCAAATTTATCTGTGGATGTGGTAAACTGAGATTTGGCCAGAAAACGCTGGAGTGTCCCTTTAACACAAACACAGTGCCTCATGCAAAAAGGCTCGAGTAAATTAGTGTCTACTTTACGAGCACTCAAGAACTCACAAATATAGCCAAGCCAATGCAGTGATACGGCTGTATGAGTTAAGCTGGTGTACGTTAGAGGCTACAGGACCATTTAAAGGGATGCTCAAGACAGGCATCTGGGATAGAGGGGTGTAGCTAGGACACCGACAGAGAGAAAGACAGCGGTGTGGGTTCTGACACACAGACACACAATAGTCAAAGGTCACCCTTTACACACCTTTACATTTCTGATTTTCTGTATTGTTAAGAGTTCAAGGCTTTAACAGTTCAGTTCAGAGAGTGTTTGGCATGATACTCTTCACAGTGGAGGTGAATGGAACCAGGCATCTGCCTCTAAAATCTCCCTCACAGGAAGTTCTTCCATTAAATGTTTGTGGCTGCAACGCCCAATGTGGTTTTGAAAAGATTTCTATAAAAAAAAACGTTCATGGTGGAGGGATACATGCAGGGTTATTGTGTGGTGAAATAGTCCCCAAATAAATGATTTAGTTCACTTAAGTACTATCTCTCATCATCAACATCCATATAAACACTAACAGACACGTGGAGCTTCACTGGGAGGGCAGAGAATTAAACGCTGGATTTGTGTTGGAGACGTCTGGTTCCATTCACCTCCACTATATTAGTGTTGGAGACGTCTGGTTCCATTCACCTCCACTATATTTGTGTCAGAGATGTCTGGTTCCAATCACGTACACTATAAAGAAATTAGAGTCTCTTCTGTGAACTATTTCACGCCAAACCCACTCTGTAGGACTGCTTACTGAATTATAGGTATTCTTAATACAATTGGTGGATTTTTACCTTTCAGGATAAAGCTGATCCTGTAAAGATTATAAGCAGGCCCACACTACAGGATTTTACAAATCCTAACTCAGTGCAGAAATCCCAAACCTAATTACTATCTTCATAATTTTTTTTCTCCACGGTTGCTGTTAGTCATCAAATTAACAATCAAAGACTAGGGTTGTAATATATCATTATACAAAAATTTGACTTTATATGTTTTATATGATTTAATACTTATTGGTTCACGATTTTATTAGTTATTTCATGTAACCGCTAGGGATAAGCCTGATACTCGGCTGAAATGAGTATCCGGTAAGGATAAAGCACTTTTGATGAGTACGAGAACAATACGAGTAATACGAGTCAATATCTGTGCTCGGATTGAATGCAATTCTCATTGGGTAGCTGACTGTGTCTGCATGCAGTGGCGTATGTCACCAATATTTTGGCGCGTAGCGCTTTAAGTAGTCCGTCTAGAACACACATAGTCTTAGTTTCATTTTTCAAGCCAGCGCATGTCGAGATGTAAAAAATATATACATTTAAATATTTGGCTGTTCAGAGCAGGGGGGCCATAAGGGGGGTCAGGAGCAATTCTAGGGGAGCTCTCTCTCCCTCTCTCCCTCTCCCT
>JBBKCR010000031.1:13538219-13559523 GCA_037577295.1 Ladigesia roloffi | reverse complement strand
TTTTTGTACTTGGAAAGGTCTGACGCCCATCCACTTCCATTATATGACTACCAGACTGCTACGGCTAAAGCTAAAAACCTGCGTTTGTGTTCTGCTGGGGAAAAAATGACTTGGATGCCCTGGGGGTAAGCAAATAAACATTACAATTTCATTTTAGAGTGAACTATCCTTTTAACCCACAAACATGTATATTCATTTAGAATACATATTAGCTTTTGGAAATGTTCAGACACATTAGTATTATATCAAGATTTGTTGGTTTGTTTTAAAATATAAAACAATGTACAAATATTTACACTAACAAATCAGTCTGTACCAGGCGGAGTAGATGTAAACACAAAAACTGCAAGTCGGTGCAGTTTCAAGACAGACTTTGATGACTAAAACACATAGAAGCTCCAAATACGTGGCGCACTTATGCTACTTTGGAGCATCGATCATTTCCTGAGCGTTACAATTCACCCTTATGTCAACATCTGAGAAAAAAGTAAAAGAGATGTTTTACAGAAAAAAAATTGTAATTTTTGCTACTTTTATCGTTATATGACACTAAGAGAACCTGCTGACACAATGTCAATTAATATTATAATAATAATAATAATAATAATAATAATAATAATAATAATAATAATAATAATAATAATAATAATATTTGTTATTAATATATGTTTTAATTCATGTAATGTAAAATGACAATTTAGCAAAATAACAATAATAAACTATACAGTAATATAGTATAACTATAAAGAAATATAGTGCTGACACATTATATGTCATAAAGACATAAAGTTTATAATTGATATACTTTACAATTTATATATTCACACTCATATAACTATTTGTGTGTCTAAAATGAAAAGTGACTGTACAGAAAAACAGTAGAAATAATTGCATGTTCAGGTGTTGAAGGTGGGAAGCATTTAGTTTGAGGATCTGAACTCTGGGACTGTTTATTAATAGCTATGTTTATTAATAGCTATTCTGTTCTAATGAAAGGAAAAGGATGTTGTCAGGAGCAACGCGGTGCAGGGTTTTGTTTTGCATGTATGATGAGGCTTTTAACAATCAAATAATAATGAAGCTCATAAATGTGTAATGAGTCTAACTTTTCCATTATCGGTGAAGTGCTTAATAATGTAACTTCTGTAAGTTTGAGGAAATGGGAGCCGGGTGTGAGAGGGCTTTTAACACGTCACCACCCACACAGCGCCAACACAGCAACCGTGACAGTAGCAATCCCAAATGGCATTCTTATAAACTCGCAAAGTCCTTTTAATTGTTATGGAGGTTTTCAGACCTTCCATATCGTATTAAAGAAGCATTTAATATGTGCAATTTAAAGGTTCAGTTTATCTGGTGTATTTCTCATTTCTAATTTTAGACTGTAATTTGGAACATTAAACTATACTGTGATACTATGCTGTGTATTTTATACCAAAAGTGCAATTTTTGTATATAATTCTGTATACTTACAGTTTATAATAAACATTGCTCTTTCTCTTGTTCTCTCTCTCTCGTTCTCGTTCTCTCTCTCACTCTATCTCTTTGTCCTGCTTATTTTGAAGACAGGTTAACAGGTTAACATCTATCAAGCCCAGGGCTAACTGTGGGTCAACCATGGGTTTGAATCCTACTTTGAGCACGCCACTGGGTCCCTGAATAAGACTGTCCCCTGTTGTTAGGGAATGGAAGTGGCTTTGGATAAAAAATGCCATAAATGTAAATGTATAATTTGAAATTTCTGTGTCCTCCAGTCAGGTGGGTAACCCTCTGCTTGGGCTTTTTAGTCGTAGCGGCTTTGGATTGTTGATTAAAGAAAATAATATTTAGGACTTGCCCAAAAGGTGCAGGTCCTAAATTCCTGAAACATGCATAGTTACAACTCCTGGCAAACAGTCCTAGTTCATTCCTGTGCAGAGTTTTAAACTTTGGCTAACTTTATTCAGTTGTATTTGTCTCATTTATAATGGTGCATATAATTGTATAGTTCTTCCCTGGTGTCAGATCATTCAGAAGATTGAAACATGGATTGGTCTTAAAAAACTGATTCTAAATCTTTAAAAGGTTTAAAAGGAACATGAGACACAATGTAAGCAAACAAATGAGGAACGAACCTCGGGGATATGTCACATCCTTGCCTCATGAAGGCTCCGAGGGAAAACCAGAGGCTGTTGAATATCCCAAATTCATTCGTGGACTCGTTTGTTTGGATCTGGCCATCCTCATACTCCTCGGTGTGCCACTCATATGGGCTGAAGCGACTGACCAGGAAGAGAACGACGCTCACACCGATATAGGCGAACACGATGCACATCCAGATCTCATATGCCAGTGGGTCCAGGAAGGAAAACACGCCGGGCTTGGACTTCTGAGGCTTCTTGATCATTATGGAAATGCCCAGGCTCATGAAGGGCTTTGAGAAGTCAATCACTTCCTCTCGGACCAAGGTGATGGTCAACGGAGCCACGGCTATATCAGCTTTCTGAAAGGAAAAAGATATTTGGCCCATTTCCAACGATTTATTATATTTCAATTACGTATATATAAAATTTCTATCCATTTTAATTGCTTAGATTTAACAGAAACAGGCCAGTAAACATTATTTGCTACGTATGTGTTACATGAGGACGAAACAATTAAGAATGAGATTTATGTAATAATACCTATAAACCTGATATGAACAAAATAAACAATGGCAGAGTCATCTATCTTTAAATAAACCTGATGGAAACAATCTCATACATTTGAACTAAATGAATCTCGTTTGGTTCAAATTTCATCATATTTAAACCAGTTTTAATGATTCAATGTAATTATTTTCACAATTAACAGATTTTATAAGATTTAAGAAATTTGAATAAATACATTCTAATAATGTAATTATTTAAATAAAATCAAATAGATGCAAATACCTAAAAATACAGTATGCCGTGATTCATTTTTCTGAGTGAAGTAACGAAATAACATCTTAACAGTGGCAACAAACCAATCATGTGCTTTCATACTCATTCCTCCTAGCAGCTCATGGAAACAAGTGGAACTTTCATCAGTCTTTGGCGATCAGAGCAAAAGTTAAATGGAATCTAAATAAGGAGTAAACTTAATGTCTCATGTTTCTTGTTAATTAACTATCAAACTATATAATGCCCAATAGAATGGTGATAATAACTCTTAAGGAGAGGCACCATTTCAGATTATTTTCATATAATTGGATGCATTGTATCCTGTCTTCAGTGTAAACAATCAGGCACCCTGAAATGTCAAGAATCTGAAACTTCAATCAAAATCATTGCATGAATTATGAATTACACGCTTCATGAACGCCAAACTGAGGCTGAATCCCAAATGCACTTCCAGCTCCCCAGTGCACTTTGAGTCCTGAAACTGTGGACTTCTCACCCAAACAGTGTGCCGTATGCCCGGCAGGAATCTGTGCACACACACTGAATGCCAAATTGCTCTTTGTAGAGCGCAGCCCCGGCAGTAGAGGCCCATTTAAGATTCAGCCAAAATAAAACAGCAGCTAAAGGCACAATAATTTGCTCTAAACAGCCCTCAGCTAGTCATTATTAGGACACCGCTGCTTGCAAAGTGGAAAAAACACATCCGACCTCATTGTTCTCATTACGCTCGCATGGCCAGGAACTGGATATGTATCCAGATTAGCCCCACATGTGAAACTGGCTCAGATCGTAATTGCCAAGTTAGATTCTGTGTCACATCCTATAGACAGATTGTAGCACCTGTCTGATTGTTTACTCACCCCATAAACCAACTCTCCAACCATTCCATTCCAGATTTTGGTCTCCGCATCCCTGGCTCCGTATTTCCCATCCCCCACTATTTTCAGGCGGTATTTGAAGCCGCAGTGTTTGGCGATTTCGGCCGCCAGGTCCACGCAGTAGCCCTCGTACCTCTCGTTATCCACAAAGAGGTCGGCGTTCTTCTTCAGCATCACATACGGCGCTTCCTGAAACACAGAGCGGACTTCAGACTGCACAACACAGAGCACACCCTCCAGCGCTGGAGGCACCTTCATGAAACTCGATGAAACTAAGTGGTTAGGGAGTATTTGTCCGAATACCAAATTTGTAAAAAACACGTTATTTGTGCCTTTCCGAATAACTTATTCGGGTTCCTGTGCCACCCCATTGACCTGGCCGGCCAGTTTATTTAAGGCACCTAAAACCACATGCCGCTACAATCATTTGGTCAAATCAAATATGATCATCTTTTGGAAATATAGCAGCATTTGGAATCCATCCATTTTCTACCCCTTTATCCCACACTCTGTTTCGGAAGGGGGGGGTATTGGAGCCTATCCCAGATGCTATGGGCGAAGGCAAGGTACACCCTGGACAGTTGCCAGCATGTCGCAGGGCCACACATTCACACCTAGGGGCAATTTAGTGTGCTCAATCAACCTATCCCCAATCACGCATGTTTTTGGTGGTGGGAGGAAACCGGAGCTCCTGGAGGAAACCCATGCGGTCACGAGGAGAACACACACTCAACACACACTCTACACAGAAAGACCCTGCGCCCGACCCGGGAGTCGAACCCAGGAACTTCTTGATGTGAGGCAACAGCACTAACCCCTGTGCGACCATGCTGCCCTAGAAACGTTCCAGTGCAGAAAAACAAAAATTGCAATGACTGTGGTGCAGTGCATAGGGTGGCCAATAGGGTGGCCAGGATCCACCCTACAACTCTGCCCTTGATTAAAGGTAAGCCTGTTTTGATTCATGAGTCAAAACTGAATGAATCCAAGTCCAATTCGTAAGTCAGTTTGAGGATAGGGTCTGAACTGAGTCATGAGTTAATTAAGGTATAAATTGATTTAAGAGTCTGAGTTAGTGTCTGGACTAAATCATAAGTCATTTAAGAGCAAGTATGAGATAAGCCCTGAGTCAGCTGAACACATGGTCTAGATTTGTGAGTCAGTTAAGAGATGTTTTGTGTCATTTGGAAACATAAGTCTGTTAAGAGCGAGTATGAGTTGACTTATGAGACGGGTAGAAATATGGTTTGAATTGATTAATGATTCAATTAAGGGTGTGTACAAATTGACAAATTAATAATTTAGAGTTTGGATCTGGATGGAAACAGGAACCAGTTATGGGTGAGTTCAAATCTGAATCACGAGAGGAAGGGTCTGGAAATTAACCATGAGTATGTCAAAGGCAAGTGCTCAGAGTCAATTCATGAGTCATCTAAAGACTGAATCAAGTAATTAGTATGTTAAGGGAGTGTGTTGTATCGAGAATCAGTTTACTGCAAGGCTGAATTTCGTCTAGACTCAAGTTCCTTCTTGTGTTACCTCCATATTAAATGTAAGCTACTCACCAGAATTGTGGTCACAATGACCGTCTTGTTCTCCAGACCCATCGTATCATTGGGGAACAGGTCTGATTTTGTGACTGCCATTTTATCAGCTTCATTCCAGTAACCAATCTGTGGAGAGAGAAAACAGATTTTTGACTAATTAGGATTTGACACTCTGAGGCTTCATTACGGTGGAAACAATTTATTTATTTTTTGTCATGTGCTTGTATCATTTTATACACTGAATTGATTGTTTTATCAATAAGTGCTTCTTAGCTACCAGGCAGCAGAATCCAACACAAAGTAGTTTGACACTGAGGGTAATTAAATATAATCAAAATAAACCAGAGCTCAACATGATCAGCATAAGCAGTTAACAATCCTTCCATTCTCTGTGACTTGACATTGGAGAACATATATTGGGGTTTATTATCATTATAGTGTTTCAGACGCTGTGACTTAAACCATATCTTCTTTTACATCTGGGGGATAGTGATCCGTAAACAGGGCTGGAGATTGTGATGCTAGGTGCTTCATTCTGAGAACCTGATGTTTGTGCATTAGCATGATATGTGAGAGCTGCTGTTCCAGGGAATGTCAGTGCAGGACGTGTTCAGTTTTGTTAGCAATAACGGTTCTGCCAAACTGAGTGTGTTGCTTTTTTCTGATGAGGAGATACAAACTTACACCAGGAAATTCAACAAAGTACAATAAACACTTATCCTACACTCCCTATATTGGCTCCCAGTTGAATACAGAATTCATTTTAAACATTTATTTTATCTTTTATTTATCTTTTTCTTCTCTCTTTTTTTACTTAGGTTTTGACTTTATAGTTCTTGTATGTTAACCTGCAGTGCTAAGTTTAGATTTTGTTGTTTCCTAATGTGATTTGGGCTATTTGGGCTGAAGATACACTTGAGTGAAAACTGTGAGAAACAAGAAAAATTTAAATAAGAAAAAACAATCAAAGAGCGACTCTGGAAGAAAAACTTTCTACCGGTTTGACTCCATGGACTCGGTTTTGGGACGATCATATATAAACTGTGGGAGAGTCAGAAGCTCCATTTTGGATTCACTTAAAAATCAAATAGTGCTGCTATTCAGTATTGATCCTTTGGGAGATCATAGACTTAACAGAAACAGGCTAATAAACGTTATTCACTGTATATTTGTCATAATACTAATAAACCCGATGTGATTTAAATAAACAGTAGCAGATTCATGTATTTATTGCAGATTTATGCTGATTTTAAGATCTGATCTAAAAATTTGATTATTTAAATTAATTAAATGTAATGCAAATACCTACAAATAAATAAAATTAAAAAGAGAGACGGATGAAAATAAACTATGCCATGATTCAGAAAAATGAATCATGACATAGTTTATTTTCATCCATCTCTCTCCTCACTTTACACTCTAGCCAATCAGGTACTTCAGAGGAGCAGGTGGTGCGGATTGTGTCCAGGATCAGGGATGGTGACCTCTGCCTTAGAGGAAAGAGTGACTGAAAATCAATATTGTGACTGATCGCCTTGATGGAACATTTCCATCCAGGGGGGTGGGCTCTTTTTAAAGATGACCACGAGGCCCAGGCGGTCCCTGACTGCTGTAATGATAAAGATGATCCATCATGCACTATCACCTTCATTGTTACCAGGTCTCAGTACAGTAGGACATGATTTTTGGATATTGAATGTTCTGGATATTGATTATTTTCCCTTTACAACGATGTCTGCAGTATGTTTACCATACGATCATGGTGATTAATGTAAACCAACTTTTATCCTATGGTAGCCATACTTACTGGAATTTCTGGATTATAATAACTTAGTATAATGGGAAGGCTAAATAAAATCAATTGGTTCTAAGAGGTGGATCTAGATTTTTAAAAATGAGTGTTTAAAATTTTATAAAGAGAATATACATGAACATGTTAATATATTTTAATTCCTTTACCTTAGTTTCATAGTGGTGGATGGAAGGTCTAAACCAATCCCTTGAGAGCTTTATGTAATTTCCAACCAAAGAAAAGGGACGTTGCAACTATGAAAACCTCTCTGTCTTTTTAGGCTGATTGGAGCTTTCTGTAGATGGACAGACTGGGGAACTCCAAGATTTAATTCTCGTCTGACCAGACAAATTGAAGGTCTGGTTGTTGTTGTTTTTTTTTTTTTTTACTGTTTTGCGGTTATTGAACCGAAGGATGAAGGAGAGTTTCAGCAACAACCCCACGTGCTCAGATTGCAAATATGGACGCAAATATATTTTTAGATCTGAATCGTACCTTCACTGGGCCGTTGCTTTTCAGCTCCATGACGTTGACGGAGTAATTGACCCTCCTCCCATACTGGTCAAACTGAATATTTCCAGACAGGCCTTCAACTCGAACCTGTGCACAAACCCATTCAATCAACATCAGGGTTTGAATATTCACTGAAAATTTGGATTTTGTCGGGAGACAAAATTACACATAATAATGTAAAATAAAGTAAAATACAGTGTCAGAAATTACATAAACAAGACGATTACATATATAGCAACATTTCCACTAAAAACAATATGCCTGTATCTACTGTGCAAGAGTAAGGAAACAGAGATGAGTACAACGTAAGAAATGAGTCATTTAGAGATGCAATCATGAGTCAGTTAAAAGTGAGTTGTTGTTGAACCGTGAGGGCTAGTCTGAGTTGAGTTTGTAAGAGGCAGGATCTGAATCTTGGTTCCTGCCTAGGTTTCTTCCTCCAGCTTAGGGAGTTTTTCCTTGAATCTGTTGCATTTGGCTTTTGGCTGTAAAGCTGCTTTGGAACAACTTGTTTATAGAAAACTAGACTGCATTTCCACATAGAAAAAGCAAAGTGTGCTCGCTCAAATACAGAACACAGCATTAGTGTTAGCGTTAGCGTTAGATTTACCATTACCATACAAAACCATAGCATTACTATTAGTATTACAATTACCATAGGATTAGCATTAGCATATCATTAGCGTTAGCAGTACCGTTACCACAGCATTAGTGTAGCATTAGCATTAGCATTAATGTTAGCATTAGCGTTTTGCAGATTGGGCTTTTCAGATCTGGAATGGTGTCTCTATCTGGAAAGCCCTGAGTGGAGTAAGAGGGCCACAAAACAGGTGAATGGAAGAATCAAGAGAAAGACGATAATAACTTAAGTAGAACAATAGTGTAGTATAATAATGAAATTGATTTGAACAGAATCATATCAGGAGTCAGTTACGGGTAAGTCCAGCTTAAACATTGCACATCACATTTAATCACTTTCCCAACATTCCGGTGAAGGAATAAATAATCTGTGTATTTTGCCAACTTCCAGCATATTCCGCCTATGTTCCTCCGGTTCACAGCTGCCTCTCAGAACCAATCTGTGTGTTCTCAGGGGCAGCGCTAGTGTCTGTGAAGCTTTTACCTGTTTCAGGGCGCGCTCGATCTCCACGCCCTGCGCCCACGGCACGGCCGGGTTAGCCAGGCAGTCGCCATTATTGGCGCGGCGGGAGATGTCGATTCGCTGCTTGTGGAGGTAGCGGAAGGCCTCAGTCATCACCTGAACCGCATCGTAGGTCAACGCCGAGGTGTACTGGATACGAAGGACCACAAAGTGCGGTTAGAGACAATGACCTGCTGTTTCATGTGACTGTAATGTTTATAAACAGGCTTGAATTAACTTGACACCAAAATTTGGGCTTTTAGTGACGAATGTCTTTGATCTTTGTTACATTTGTACCTTGACTTTAATATTTTGCAGTATATAGGATTAGTTGAATTTTTTTGTTGGAGAAAATAGCGATTAATCACCATGTTAATTATATTCAAAATTACATTTTTTCACTACATTTTATAACCAGTCAAACAGACTGGCTGTGATTAAATAGGGCTCTAACCCGTATCTTGCTGTCAGCGCCAGGATACTCTTTTTCCTCCAGGGCCTCCCAGCGCTGGTCGAATTTGGACACCAGGGGATCTTCAAAGTCCACAATCTGGAAGCCTGAGACGTTGGCTCCCCCATACTGGATTTTGGACAGGTCTCCGTCCACAAAGCCCTGGAAAACCCAGAGAAAAGACCAGCTACTGATACTGAGGGAACAAATGGGACAGACTTCAGGCAAGACTTACATAACACCTCTCCTCTTCCTCCTCCTCAGGATGAAAACTTCTACAAGCTGTTATGTGTGTGTTTTAGGATCACAACACTGCCTGGTTTCTAAAAAAAACACCCATGTATACTGTACATGGCCATATCACACTTCAGTTCATCACACTGCGTAAAGATGTCCAGATCTCTTTTATTATACCTGTGTACTTCGATTGATATCTTCCTTGCTATGTTTACAATTGTGTGTGATCATGATCTTTGTGCAAATGCTGCACATTGTTTATTTTGTTTATTTGGTTTGCATTGTTTTAGGTATGGTTTACAGTTTCCTCACTGGTGCAGGAAGCCGTTTCAACACTGTAGTGAGAGTTTGATAAGACTGCTGTGAAAACAATTGTATAGTTGCTTTAGAGTTTGACACAATAATGAGCCAGGACTAGCGCTGTTTTCGACAGCCTGTATTAATTTTAGTTGTAGTCTAGTCTTTCCATCAAGCTGTCATTTTAGTGTTTATTAGTCTTGTCAAGTTTCAGCCGACTAATCGCCTGAGCATTTTTGTCTTATTTTAGTCATAATGATCCACGCCTTTTTTCGACTAGTTTTAGTCAATGAAAATGGATGACATTTTTGTCTAGTTTTAGTCAATGAAAGTTGTATTTTTGTCTTTTTTATTAATATAATTCTATTTAACACAGTCAAAATAGTTTAAGGACTCAGTAGAATAGACAAAATCTAAATTTACAGACAAGCCTATTTCACAATTCAAACAAGGTTATCTGATTATATTACTGTTACCTCATAGACTCAATAATACTGTACATCCATTCCAGATGTAGAAGACACTCTGATTAGAATGTATGACATTTATTTTACCAGCCAAACATGTTAAAACTTAGAGGTACCATCTCATAAATAACATAATGTTATTAAAAAGTGCAAATACAATTTGTAAAAAAATGTTATGAACAAATATAGCCTACACAACCAAATCAGGTGAAGGATCAGCCTTTTGCATGGATATAGGAAAGACTACTTATCAAAATGCTGTGTGTGTGAGACTTTTGTGATTCTATGTGTGAGGCATTTCTCTCTCCCTTGCACGTTAATGGCTCTGCGTCTCAAAATTTTTGTCCCATTTAGATACATTTAATTCATATTAGAGCTTAGATCGGGCCCAAAAAATGAAACCAAAGAATTAACGTCTCATTCTTATTTGTCAACAAAACTACATTATATATTTCATTTCGATATCATTACATGACCAGCATTTACACTGTGTGTCATCTCGTCTCATCTCGTCTTGTTTTTGTCACGTGAAGACAAAAACAACACTAGCCAGATCACTTTTTGTAGCAGTATTAGAGTTTCACTGGGCCATAAACGGGGGCAATTTTTACCAATCTATTAGACTTGTCTGCGAGTCGGGACACTTTAATAAAGTGTTAAAAGTGTCTCGGCTTGTGGCCTGGTCGTAGGGTTCGACTAGGCTAAGAGCCAGGACACATTCACGACTGTACTAGAATTGAGTTGGCCTGCAAACAGGGATCCTGTTTAAAACTGTTTTTGAGTTTGACTGGGACACGAACTGGGACACTTTTTAAACCCTTTGCCAGAAACCTGCGGCAGCCGCAAGCAAACGCTCCTCAAAACACCAGAGGTCCTTCATCACCACTGTACTGGACCGACAAATTGCACATTGTGGATGATGATGTGCCTCAACGAGACCCACCGTCAGCCTCACAGTGGAGCAAAGCCACTTTCAGACCAAACACAGCATTATATTCTATGGCTTGCATGGCGCAAGAGTAGCTTCGGAGTTGAAATTTCAAAGTTGAAATTTGTTGCGCACCATTATGCATTTTTACACGACCAGTAGAATAAAAGCATTGAAGCGGGCTAGTGTTCAGTCTGCCCTTTCGAAACACACACACACGCTTAAAAAAAGCAGGTGTGGAGATGTAATGTGTAACAGTGTTTGGCAAGTTATTTCAAAACTGTACTGTGTTATTTATTACCTGTTACTGTCATTTCGAAGTAATTTGTTCCATTACAATATTACTGTATTTGAACTGTAAGGCATTACACTACTACTGCATTACTTTTAAGTTCCTCTTCCCAAAATAACTGGAAATATGGATTTGGAGTGTAAATATAGCTCATGATATTCAATTAGCTCATATCACATCCAGTGAAAGGTGACAGTACTATCCACCGTTAGATCAGTTGCAGGTTCACTCGTCTCTAGGGTGCCCAGATTTGGGATTGTGAAGAAGAGGACGCCTTAGCTGGACTTTCTTTACCAGCTGGGCCGTTTCGGGGGGGGGTTAGATGTTTAATGCGAGTCTCGGGCTGACGGCCGTTCTGGACTTTTAGGTTCTGAAAGACGCCCGTAATGTGACGAATGTTCAGGCGGCTCAAAATCCAGAAGGATTCTAAAATTCCAGCCGGATAGTGGACGCAGGTATCAGAAACAGGACGTCCGGGACGTCCCCCTACTCTTCTCTCTGTCTGACTACAAGAAGTGAAACATTTTGCACAGACGTTTCTCCTCTGCTGATTTTGGCGAAATTATATGAAGGAGAAAAAAAATAAGTATTTCCGGTTTAAAAATGCATTGTAAGGTGCGTTATTGACATTTGTACCAAGTAAAATATTACCAATTTTTGTTCTGTAATGTCTTACATTACCGCGTTACAGCAACAAGCAATGCAGTACAGTAATTAGGTACTTTTGTAATGCGTTACTCCCAACACTGCAATCAGCAACAACATTTCTTATTATTATTGTTATTATTAAAATGTGATGCAGCGGACGATCCATGTGGCATTCTTCTTGTGAAGTCATTTTTACCAACTCAATCTCAAATGATATTAAAAACAGAAGGGATGAACTTCCTCTAACCAGGAATGCAGTGGAGAGTCTTCTTGACTAGCCATTTATATGAGGGTCATCCCCGGTTGCCTCTTTTACTGTTGTATTACAGTTCAACTGGGCCACGAGTTGGGACGTTTTTTTTTTATTATTATTCACTATATTTCGATTTTGACTAGGTTAGGTGCTGGGAAACTTTATACGGCTGTATTTGAGCCTGATTGTCCTGCAGGCCAAGACACTTTTTAGAGCGGCATTAAACTTTCACTGGGCCAGGCAGGACATGTACTGATGTATTAGAGTCTGGACTGCCATATTGAAGAATTTTTTTCCTGGGCTGTTAACAGGATATTCATTATCGCTGTATCAGAAGCTGAACAGGCTGCAGGCCAGGACGATATTTTTTAGCAGTACGAGTGTTTGACTGGGCCGGGACACTTCACTGCTCTTTTAGAATTTGGCTTGGAAACGAGCTGGGACACTTTTTACGACTGTTAGTGTCCGACTGTGCTGCAAGCTGTGTCTACCAGTGTATTAGAGTTTCACAGGTTTGCAGGTCAGGACACTTTTTACAGATGTATCAAAGTTTAACTGTGCAGCAAGCCGGGACACTTTCACCGCCATGTTAAATTCGGCTGTCAGCAATCCCTGCCAGTCAGGACACTTTTCGCCGCTACAGTGCGAGGTTCGACTGGGCTGCTGGCCAAAGATTTTATGTCGTGATTTTCTGAGTTTTCCTTCCTTCCCGCTGTTTGTATTTCAGTCGCTCCGGTTTTGTTCCTGTAAAGCACCCTTGGGCTTGAGGGATGCAAAATAAACAAATCAGTCTGTGAGAAAAAAGCCCATATCTCACAGATTTGTTATTTCAAATATATTTTCGATATTTTAATGCAAGGGAATGCCAAGAGATCCTGTACTTCAAACCGAGGTTTTTATAATCAGTTGTCAGTTTTCCTACTAAAATAAAAAGTTAATGAAAGGATGATTTTAGCTCATTTACTAAATAAATAATGTTAAATAAATTTTGTAAAAAAAATGAGTACCCCGAACGTGTACCCTTATTAATGTTGGAGCAATTTGTTGGTTGATAAACTTACAAAAGCGAAAGCAAACCGGTGCAAATCACTGTGCAAGACAACAAACCGCTTACCTAGGAAAGTCGTTAATACATTTTTGAAAAGTGCAAATGAAAATTGTGTGTGTGTGTATGTGTGCGTGTGTTGCTTCATTGCCACTCACCAGGTTTGCTATGATGTAGTGATATCCTTTCACATGTCTCCCGATGGTTATGATCTGTAAGGTGAAATTCAGAAGGTGGAAATTTGCATTAATATATAATATAAGACAACATGTGTTTTAAGTTACCAGTGGTCTCAATACTAAAACAAAGTAAATTGCTTTAATTAGAAATAAATTAATCTTAAATTACACATGAAACCTGAGATCTGAACAAAATAGTACATTAGACACATTGTAATCTGCCCACAAATGTGTAGCCACTGTTTTGTGGTGGAATACATATCTGGCAACATGCCCATTCCACTTAATTATGGTTCCAACATCCATTTATAACTGGCGCAGTGCACATTTACACAGACTTTTTTTATCAGTTGATAAGAGGCAAAGTATTAAAAAATGATTCATGTGGTCGAGTCACCCCTGTGATAACAAGAAGGAGGGAGAGTTGCGGCTCAAAGTCTTTGTCAGATAATGGCGGCATCAAGACACAAAAGAAGAGCAAAACACAGAGCAGACTCATAAACAGGACAGACTTCAAGTTTACATGATGTATAAAAAGTGATGCGTGTCACTGTTGTGTCACTGAGGTGCTTTAATTAAATATATAATCAGCTTTTGAATACGGCTACAAATTAGTGGTACTGAATAATAAATAGTTGGGTAAGAGCTAGCAAGTTACTGCCCCTTAGTGGTACAAGGTGTGAGAAAACGAGTTTTCATATTTAGATTTTATTTGTCACATACAATGGCATACAGGGTACAACATGCATTGAAATGCTTTTTCAAAAAAAACAGGAAAGAAAACAGTAGAAACAGTGTAACGGTAAGGATGGTGAAGATAAAGTAAGGTAAAGATTAAGTGCAAGTGCATTACCAGGGATGTAATATGCATATACGTTTGGAACTGTATGGGGTGAAGATTTAATGTACATATCATGGACAAATAGGAACTGTGTGGAGGTGGTGTATTAATAGCATTTTAACTGCATTTTGGTGTATTTTTACACCAATTTGCATGTTCTCACGGAAATACATTTTGTTTTAAATTTGCATTTTCTGTGCACTTTATAGCTCTTGCTAGAATACAGTACCTGTTATAGTATTGTTTTCACATTAGGGCTGTTTCTGCTCTTTTATCATGTATGTTGTTGAATTGAAAATAAACGTGTACTTGAATACTTGACTGGACTTCGCTTCACTGGTTCCACAACCTCACACTAACAATGTGATTACAGACCTTTTTTACACATCCACAATCAATTTATTGGCTAAAAATTCAAAACGCTGGTGATTTGCTGCAGCTTCTCTTTCAGTCGTCCATAAAGCTCGTCCAACACCGGCACTCCAAAAGAAACACGCTGATGGGTGGCAGAGATGTTCGCAAGTAATTTTTCCAAGTCCAAGTCAAGTCTCAAGTCTTTGTGCTTCAGTCAAAGTCAAGTCTCAAGTTTGTGAGTGGGAATATCAAGTCAAGTCTCAAGTCGTTAGTCCCAAGTCCAAGTCTCAAATGACTGAAATAAATGTACTGTAATCAGATGCTATCCAAGATGATACTGCATAATATTTTGATTAAAGGCATGTACTGCACTATATCATCTATTAGACAGTGTCAAAATTGATCAGAAGATGCACTTCAGTGGGCTAATTCAAAAAGCTTTTAACTTGATAAATGTATTTTGAAATCACATAAAATGACAAGATACATTGACAAACTTATTTGACAGCCTTTCCTAAAATCTGTTCTGACAATGTTCTAAAGCCAATTGTAGTGCTAAAGGCACTAGGCGGGCAATTGGCTGCAAATAACAACTGCAAATAATGAGGAAAAAAAAAAATAAAGCAATTACAACGTCTGCTAAAAGGTGACCAAAACATTTACGTCAAAACATCCATGGGAACCTTTAAACATTATCCTGGAAAAGGGTTTTGACAACAGAATAGTTGCATTATGATGTTCTAAGTACAAAGCTAAGATGTATCATAATGTGTATGTCTCCAAAGGCTGGAGAACTGGGAGGAAAGAATGCAAAACTATTACGAGGGAACACAATATAGATTGGTTTGTTATTGTCCTAGGAAAAATATAACACAGCTGAACAGAGTTATAGGCTACCAGGTGCACTGGTTAACCCTATGCATTTAAGAAGGGGTAGTGAACGGAATGCCAGTATTTACTGGTAAAACAAATATTAAACAAATAAAATGGTTACATTGTGAGCAGGGTCGTAGCCAGGATTTTTCAAATACCAAGGTCATTTTTTAAACCCCCACCACCACCACCATCATAAAAACAAAATTAACCTTCTTTTTGTAACAACATTTGTCACCAGGACAATAGAGACATGACACTGGTTTCATGTCTATAGGCCCTTTAACTGAGAAGCTAAAAAAACAAAGAAAACTAGCACTTTCCTCAAGGTCCCTTATTGAAAGCTCCGCTGAGAGCAAGCTCTCTCGCCTTAACGCACATTGAGACAGCTTGCGCAGGGCAGTGCTCATTATACAGATCAAAAATATTGAAAATGAAGGCTGTGAAACATGATCAGTGATGTCCTTTTGGCAGTCACACCATTTAGAATTTGTAGAGCAAGTCGTTTTGAAGTTATTGGCGTTTATCGCTTTTGAATATCAAAAACAAAACTTTACCCCGCACTTTTTTCGTTAAGCAAAAGTCACTACTGCTGATGTTGCTTAGCTGACCATCTAACGGATAAACTCCTGTCCATCTACTTAGCCAGCAAACTCGGCCAAGCCTGTTTAAGTCAGTCCTATTGGACTCCCTGTGACGACGTACTTTTGTGCGTTTCTCGAGATTCTAATGACAAGTGAAATTAGTGCTGCCTGCAGAGACAGATAGAGGCGAGATTTCACTCGAGATTGGACGGAGAATGGGAATTTAATTGGGAGAAAATACAGACGACATATGGATTTGGACATGGACCGGGTTCTGTGTTTGGCATTGATCATCATTGCTGTATTTCAGCTTTGACTAATTTGAAATTTCAGGAAAAAATACAGAGGACATGACCTTAGTGTCCTCAATGGTAGATACGGCACTGATTGTAAGAGAAACAATAAAGCTCTAATCCATTTGTAGCCTACAACTGTGGTCAACTGTGGCACGATTAGTTTGTTAGTGGTAACTTTACGTTCACATAAGTTTCCCTTTTCCCCTGAATCACTGACCTATCCTTGTGTGTTTTGAGGTGCCTCGTGAAGTTGGATGTAGTTGATGTAGTTTACCCAGGAGGGAAAAATCAGTCTGCTGCAGTTTTCACATAAATAACGAAATAAATAATTCCATTAAAGGAAACTTGTTTACATGTTATGACTCACGAGTCACAACACCCAAGTCCGAGTCAAGTCTCGAGTCATTAAAGGCAAGTCACAAATCAACTCACAAGTCTTTGTTTGTGCGACCTAAGTGTGACTCATGTCCAAGTCTCAGAAAGCCCCATCTCTGGTGGGTAGAACCTGCAAGGGTCCTGTCTCAGTCTGTCAAGGACACTGAACTCAGCTAGAGGCTCTGGTGGAGTGTATAGAGTGCTTGTGAGAGTGTGTGTGTGAGTGTGTAATAGATAAAGCTGCCATTGGGTTCGGCTGTATCGATCCAGGTTGTTGGTTAAAACCACTTCTGCAAGATTCAAACACAAATCAATACCCCCCACCCCCACCCCACCCCACCCCATTTCAGAAAAAATTCCCTCCTCATTTTCACGGCCGTCCATGAATCCCCTCATTAATGAGACCCTCAGAGCGGCCAGATCCTCTAATCCAGCTACTTTACGACTCAATTCCCCTTACAGTAAACATCATGATGCACAGAATACACACTTTCATTCACTCAGGCGGACAGGTGCTTTATTTAGGCATTTACTGTAAACATTACAAATCAATACAAGTTCGGTAGTTGTGCCTGACGGAAATGGTTTTATGCATAATTTTGTGTGTGTGTGTGTCTGTTATTAAAAGTGTGCAAATAACAACGTAATAAGCATTTCTCTATGTATCTATATATCTATCCATCCCTCCATCCTTCCATCTATCCATACACCCATCCACCCATCCATCCATCCATCCATTCATCCACCCATCCATCCATCTATTCATTCTTACTTTCATCCATCTATCCATCTATCCATCCATCCATCTATTTATTTATCCATCCATCCATTCATCTATCCATCCATCCATCCATACAACTACCCATCCATTTAGCTATCCATCCATCCATCCACCTATCCATCCATCTACCTATCCATCCATTCATTCATCCAATTATCCATCCATCCATCCATCCATCCAACTACCCATCCATTTAGCTATCCATCCATTCATCCATACATCCAACCATCCATTGATCCATCCATTCATCCATCATCCACCTATCCATCCATTCATCCATCCGCCTATCTATCCATCTACATATCCATCCATTCATCCATTCCCCTATCCATCCATCCATCCATCCAACCCATCTATTTAGCTATTCATCCATCCATCCATCCATCCATCCATTCATCCATTCACCTATCCATCCTTTCATCCATCCACCTATCCATCCATCTACCTATTCATCCTTTCATCCATCCACCTATCCATCCATCCATCCATCCATCCATCAATTTATTTGAATATTAAATATATTGGCCCATACATACTGTATATGGAAATTCAGCTATGAATACATTCATGAATTTTGTGTGTGTGAGTGTGTGTTTGAGTGAATTGTTTTCTGAAAAACGCAGATGAGCACGAGGTGTTTACAGAGTTTTGCCAGATGTTCCTCATTGATGTTTCTAAATTATGACCAATACAAAAAAAGCAGAACCGTGTAAAAGTGTTCAGCCCCCTCACCTGCTCCATGATGTCCTTGACCTTGTCCTGCTCGCAGTCCAGGATGACTCGTCTCTCTTTCTTGTTCTCCAGGTCCTGAAACAGCGACCGGTACGCCTCGTCCTTCCTCTCGTCCTTCATGTTGCCCACGTTTATCGCCGTCACCTGCCACTTCCTCTCCGCCGCTGTGTCCAGCACAACCTGCAGGGTGGTCAGGCCTGACCACAGCAAACAAGGTTCAGTATTTAGGGAAATTACGATATATGAAAAGAAGCCATTTAGACCACAATCCCATGTCTGTGGCACTTTTGTGAAATTCTGCACTAAACACTTGAAAATCAAAGAAAAATTTGATTTCGGTTGAGGTGCAGTTTTGTATTCTGTCTCATTCCCCTCAATTCAAATTCCATTAGTGATTTAAAACCTTTCAGCGGAAGTGTAGATGGAAGATGATAAACATACACATTTCCTTTATGGAAAATAAGTGTGAATATTATTGCACCCCAACCCAGACCCCCTCCTCCCACACTGGATCTGAATCTGCAGCCTTCCTGAGTCGATGGCCTCAGATATTTTCCTCTGTATTTTGTGCCAGTCACTGAAGAGACACCCAGCGGCAGCCACCGTCTGACTACATGATTGATTTGACACAGAAAACAAGAATTTAAAATTGTCATCTTAATTTTTGTCAGTCAAAAGGAGGGAGAACATCCGAGGAAATGGATTTAGCGTGACGGGACAGTAAAAAAACATTTAGGGAGCTGGAGTAAACAGAGTGTATGACACTTCAAATGAGACTGTATGTGTGTGTGTGTGTGTGTGTGTGTACTAAATAAAAGAAATGCAATAAATATAATTACCAGTCTACAGTAATTAGTCGAGTTGAAGTAAACCATACAACACCAAGTGGAGTAGAGGGAATGTTCTTTTCAGTATATCAGTGGCTTGTGGAAGTCCAATATTACTGTAGTTTCATCAGAAACCTGGTTTGAGTCCATTACATTAAGTCAGGAGCTGCTGATGGAGTCCAAACAATTATATACTGTGTATATATATATATATATATATATATATATATATATAAATGGGCATTGACGACTTCAGATATTTTCAAGTCGACTACTCTATTAAGATAGTGGAAGTCACGTGATGACGCCAGACACAGGCAGGAACACGGGCATCCAACACTGAGACACTTTTGTTAAAGTTCTCTATAACATTAACATCCGGCGGACCCTCCTCTCCAGCACCCCTGAATAAACTAACCCAGGAAGGCTGAGGAGTCTGATCCCCCTATAGTTGGAACACACCCTCTGGTGCCCTTTCTTAAAGAGGGGGACCACCACCCCAGTCTGCTTATCCAGAGGCACTTTCCCCGATGTCCACACAATGTTGCAGATGCGTGTCAACCAAGAAAGCCCCACAACATCCAGAGCCTTGAGGAACTCGGGACGGATCACATCCACCCCCGGGGCCTTGCCACAGAGGAGTTTTTTGACCACCTCTGCAACTTCAGCCTCAGTGATGAAAGAATCCAGCCCCAAGTCCCCAGACTCTGCTTCCTCAATGGAAGGCGTGTTGGTGGGATCAAGGAGGTCTTCAAAGTATTCCTTCCACCTACCCACAACATCCTTAGTCGAAGTCAGCAGTGCCCCAACCTCACCATATACAGTGTTGACGCTGCACTGCTTCCCCCTCCTGAGACGCCGGATGGTGGACCAGATTTTCCTTGGAAGCCGTCCAGAAGTCGTTCTACATGGCCTTTCCGACCTTCTCCCATACCCGAGTGTTTGCCTCACCAACAACTAGAGCTGTGTTCCACTTGGTCTGCTGGTACCTGTCAGCTGTCTCCGGACTCCCACAGGCCAAAAAGGACTTGTAGGACTCCTTCTTCAGCTGAATGGCAACCCTTACCACTGGTATCCACCAGCGGGTTTGGGGATTACCCCCACGACAGGTACCTAACAGCTTACGGCCACAGCTCTGGTCAGCCGCTTCGACAATAGAGGTGCAGAATCTGGCGTCCCTCCTCCGTGATATGGTTGAAAGTCTGCTGAAGGTGTGAGTTAAAACTCCTTCTGACTGGGTACTCTGCCAGACATTCCCAGCAGACCCTGCCAGGTTTGACCGGTTTCCTCCCCCACCAGCGGAGCCAACTCAACCCCAGGTGGTGATCAGTTGACAGCTCCGCCCCTCTCTTCACCAGAGTGTCCAATACATGTGGCCGCAAGTCCAATGAAACAACTACAAAGTCGATCATTAAACTACGGCCTAGGGTGTCCTGGTGCCAAGTGCACACATGGATACCCTAATGCTTGAACATCGTGTTCAATATGGACAAACCATTACGAGCACAGAGGTCCAATAATAAAACACCACTCGCGTTCAGATTAGGGGGGGCATTCCTCCCAATCATGCCACTCAAAGTACTACTGTCATTGCCCACATGAGCATTGAAGTCCCCCAGCAGAACAAGATAGTCCCCAGGAGGTGAGTCCAACTATATCTATTCGGAACCTCTCAATCTCGCGCACAAGCTCAGGCTCCTTCCCCACCAGAGAGGTGGCATTCCACGTCCCTAGATCTAGCTTCTACACCCGAGGATCAGACCGCCAATGTCCCCACTCACACTGCACCCTGCACCCGACCCCCATGACCCCTCCTACAGGTGGTGAGGCCTTTGGAAGGGGGACCCATGTCTCCTCTTTGGGTTTTGCCTGACCGGGCCCCATGGGTATAGGCCTGGCCACCAGGTACTCACCATAGAGATATGCATACTTACAATGTACAAATACATATTATTGATATAAAATAAATACTTGATTACATTTTCTGTGTTTCTTTGTGTGTGTGTGTTTGTGTGTGTGTGTGTGTGTGTGTGTGTGTGTGTGTGTGTGTGTGTGTGTGTGTGTGTGTGT
>JBBKCR010000031.1:13480169-13495559 GCA_037577295.1 Ladigesia roloffi | reverse complement strand
TGTCAGAGTTTTGTTTTAGCCTTAATGAGCTGTAAGGGTCCGTGTCGTGGAGGCGGAACGGACGCATTAGCAGCAGATGCGGAGTTTGGCTAACGAGGAGAGGCGTACACCCCCAAACCCCCCACTTCAAACTCACACCAACCTCACTCCTTCGTCCACCTTACATCACTTCTATATCACTCCTTCAAAAATCATAACTCACACCAACCTCACTCCTCCATCACCCCCACAGCACTCCTATACCACGCCTACCTCACTACTCTGTCCCTCACTCTTATACAATTCCTATATTACTCTTACATCACTCACACATCTCTTATACATCACTCCAATATCCTCGCTGCATCAATCCTGCGTCACTCCATCACTTCAAAATCACTCCTGCATGACTACCGCATCACTTCTTAAATAATTACTACCTACATTATTCCTCCATCCCTCCATCAGGCATCTAAAATTTCAGGTTGCCATCCTTTTGGAGTGATAATTTGTTTCTTTCTACACCAAAGAGCCACTGTTATGAAATCTGCTGTGGCTTTAAATGAAATAATGTGAAAATTCTGTAAAAAGAAGATTTCCACACCCAGCTAATTTAGTCTCTTTCGAAACTCCTCTGGCTGCGGTCTGCCAGTGACAGGGGTGGCGCTATGAATATTCCTGGAATTGCGAAGAGCGGCGAGCCGAGGTGGCGAGCTAAGTTTAAACAGAATTTCTCCTGACTCAAGCGGAGCTGTTCTGGCAGCGCGGCCTTGGAGGCTGCTTCCACCTCTCCGTGCTGCGTTCGGCGGGATTTCAAAGACGAATCTGTGTCCTTGGAGACAAGCCTCTCTAGCTTCCAGCGAGGCAGTTTGCCGCAATCCTATTAGTTAGACATTCTTTGGTATGGCGAGTTCGAACAGATTCGCTTGTCCAGATAGATCGACTCACCCTGTCCCTCAGGCTCCTATTTTTAGAGACTCGTTTCTGCACTTTCCTCAACTGCGCCATTTTCCCGGGTGCCGTTTAATGTCGGAGGTGCTCTTATCTGCTGCCACTGGTCCACATGCCGTGTTGCTGGTAATCAGTGACTTTTTCGGAGAACATTCCGAACGCCGCTCCAGGAATACTAAGATGCCTCCGCCAGTAATTTCATCCCACAGTAGAGAAACTGATATTGACTACAGAAAAGAAATAGATGTACAATGGGCTTGAGATATTTCAAAATAATCTCAATATGGTCCACTGTAGATCTGCAGCCAGGGTCCCTGCAAATGCTCTTTGGAAGACCATGTCCTGGTTTTGTGAAAATAATGCATTTTACACAAAAAATCTAGCCACGCATTACATTATATCAATATTCAGTGAAATAAAGGAACATTTAGTAATGCATGGCAAGAAATATTCCAAAATGGCCCTTCTGTTATTAAAGGTTATAACCGGTGTAAAACAGTCTAGTGTTTAACCTCAGAACTCAGAACAGATTTTAGTAAATATAACCAGTGTAAAACAGTCTAGAACCGGTGTTAGTTTTCCTACACTCTCTCTGTTTGCTGCTCTTTCTCTCTCTGTTCTGCCGCTCTACGGAGCCCGTCCCTCTGCGGGTTTTCCCCGCCCACTTGTGGGTGGAGACTATCTTGAAAGTTCTAAGGGGTTCAGAGATCTTGTGTTTTTTATGTTTGTTTCCAGAACCTAAAATAAAATACATTTGTTATTTTTTTCTTTATGTTCATTTGTGTGTGACGCCAGTGGTGTTTTTTTATAATTACATGACAGTAACTTTGGTTCTGCATGACTCAGGAACACCAAACAAAGCTCAGCGTGAGTTTGAAACCTCCAACAACGACACACACCGGGGGAACTTCTTTCTTTGGTTGTATATTTGAACATATGAAAATAAATTTACATTTGGTAATGAAAGGCAACAAATGGTCCAAAATGGTCATTCTTTTATTAAATGTTTTATTTTGTTTTTTTTATTTAAATAAAAATGAAAGGAAAAAAAAAAGAATGAATGCCTGATATGGCCAGAACCCACTAACTGTGTCAAAACGAAAGAATAAACTGAAGAATAATTCCACAAAGTTTTGCTCTGACTGGTAAAAGTGTATTAATCTGAATCACTCTTTGCTATCCCAGTTTTCATCTCCATCTCAGTGTTTGGTGGGAGGTATTGGCAAGAATGAAGCTGTTGGCAAAAAATCCTTAGCTGGAGTGTCATGCTAGACTGCAGGGGAGTCTCTCGGCTGGCTGTCAGAACCGTTCCCGACATCCAAGGGCAAGGCAGAGCACTTTAGACAGCCTTCACAAGGCCTATATTCAATCAATACAGACTCTGGGTCAAGGAGAACACAACCCTCAGAACTCAGAGTGTATCAGTAAACTCTGATTTCAGTAAATATAACTGGTGTAAAACAGTCTAGAACCGGTGTTTCCTCTAAGAACTCAGAGTGCATCAGTAAACTCTGATTTCAGTAAATATAACTGGTGTAAAACAGTCTAGAACCAGTGTTGGTTCTCCTACAAGCTCTCTTTTTGCTTCTCTCGGTCACTGTCTCAGGGTTCAGAGATCTTGGGTTTTATTCAGTGTTTTTTCTGATCAACAGAGCGGTGCTCCGTCCTCCACTGATCCAACCCAGCACCCATATGAAAATGCATCTTTACAAATAATGTTTTTTTCCAAAAAAACATTATCTTCAGAAGTCTTCAAGCTGCTCTCCAATTAATTATAATTCTCATATAAGATTCTGTAGGAGAGCTCCAGTATTGATAATCTGGGCTTCAAATGAGAGGTGAGTTCTGATCGAGTCTATTCGTTGGTTTTCTTAAAAGATACATTTGAAGGTCCTTCCCATGCTGGATCCTCTGTTGTTAACAATTGATCCAGGAGGTGAAAAGTAGCTTGCAGTGTCTGTATTGTAAATCTCAAATCCTCCTACATCTTTTTCCAGCCTTTCTTCTTTTATTCTGTGCTTGGAATGCTGATTGAAAAGACCTGATGATAAATGGGCAGCCTTGGGAAGCCTTTTCTGAATTGGAACTTGTTAGTGGTGTTTTTTATCAGTGGAGATTTTCCATATAATAGCAGTGGAAGGCTGTGGTATATCTGTAGGTCCTGAGGAAGTTTTGTGGTCTACAGAGTCTACACGAAGGCTTTGTTTTAGTCAGCGAGGGACATGTGGACCCCCATTCACTGCAAAAAACAAAACAAAAAACAAACCCTTCATTTTCGCCCTTCAAAATACCTTCATTTTTTATCATAATTTCCAGGAATTGAGGAAAAGTAAAGTAGAAAAGTGCACAAATTAAGGCTGATTAACCTGTTATTCTTCCGGCGGCCATCTTGGAATTTGCATCTCCCGATTTAAAGAGATTATAACTCTGTCATACTTTATTATTTTTGTTTGAGGTTGGACTCATTTCATAGCTAAGACTCTGAAGTTTCATGGTCCAGTGAAAGAAAATGTTTAAAATGTTCACACAGCAATGTAGGATTAAATACTGCATTTCATATCTGCTTTTGTCAAAAATATTTGAATTCAGCAGTGTCTTATGGCCCTGATATTGTGAAAGTGAAAGGGGCTGAAAGCACTAAAATCCCATCGCTTCGGGTCTTTTCAACTCACGTTCATATGTGAAAGTCTTAGACACCTGGGGAAATTCTCCTTAAACCCTGTTCACTACTGGACTATAGTGTTAATGTTAAAACATTAATATTACAATAAATACAATGAATATTGTTAAAGTAAAGAGTGGTTTTATGTGTAGTAAAGTGTCTCCTGACCTTTTCTCTCTTTCCTCATGAAAGTATATATATTAGGGGTGGGGCTGAATCAGAATAAGGTATTTGGAATAGCATAAATAACAGTATTCAGACAAATACTTAAAAATATATTTGTATTCAGGAATTTCTGTTCACACTGTGTGCAGTGGTGTGTTCACATATGACTGATTGATCACTTTCACTTTTAGATATACAGTTTCCAGCCAACCGGCCCCCACACGCGTAAGTTCAGGTGTAGATTTGTGGGGACGGACGGAGTTTATGCACTTAAACAAACAAACAAACAAACAAACAAATAAATAAATATGGCCACTTGCAACTAAATTAATTTACTTACCTCGAATTATTGATAGTATTAAGATGTTAGTGTAGTATTCTGACACTTGTGTTTGCACTTATAATGGTGTGATGTTACAGAGGTGAAAGTAGCAATAGCATTCTTGCCCAAAACTTTAGTAACTGCTGGAGAAACTAATCGATGAAGGATCAGTCAGAGTTCAGAGATCCAGCTACGGCGGGCCGGCTGGTTTGGGCCCGAACTCCGGCTCAGGGAAAACTCACCATGCTTTCTGGCAGCTGGAGGGGTTTTCTCCTCGCCTTCCTCTCCTTCGCCTGGAGAGTCATGCTGATCCTTGGATTCGGTAACTAGTTACAGCTGACATTTGATTGCATCTGATGGCGCATGTTTGAGGAGGTTTATTTAATCCTCGGAGCGTGATGCGACTGGATCGAAAGCGAGGCGTGTAACAGTTGAATTACAATGTGAGCATCTCAGTGAAGGACCTTATTGGGAGCGAAACTGGTTTTAATGTCCCTATCTCTGCAATTATTCTTTCATTTATTCCCCCTCAGCTGCGACTCCCGCTAACAGCCATCCAAAAGACGGCGCCGCTCTCACTCGAGAGGAAAAATAATTTCAATCATGTTTGGATGTACGTGGCGAAGAGAGAACCGCAGTAAACCGAGAGAGGATCTTCTGAAGTGTCTCTTCATGAAAGCAAAGTAGGAATTTGATAATACGGAGTTTTTTTTTTCAAAGCGCCACATTCTTTCATTACCGCTGGGTCCACGGTTGGTTCAACTGGATGCAGCTGGTCATCTTTTCTTTAAAAAAAAAGAAGCTATTTCTCTCTGTTTGAGGAAAAATGGCTCAATCACTTTCATGTCTTTTGGTCTTATTTAAATAAATACATATAAGTCATAAGTATAATACAGAAATACAGAGAGTCAACATATATTTTTGCTAGGGGATGGAAACGCTGGTGAGAGTGACGCCGCTCTGTCTGGCATGTTTTTATTTGGCATTTATTGTAAATATTGTAAATATGTATAATTTCAATGCATACATTATTGTTTTGTCTATATTGTTTTACTATCATTTTAACTATTTGTAACTGTATTTCACTTTGGAGAGAACAAAGCAGACTGACCGTAAATCCACCGGTGGGAGGACGATTGGAGGTCCAGATACCGGCGGCGTGAAGAAACCTCACAGTTTCAGGCCAGGTGTGGTGGCTCTAACAAAGATCTGCCACTAACAAAAATCCACAGAGCAATCTCCCGCAAATGCCGTTCGGGAGACTGGATCTGAAGGATCTGTTCAGAGAGGCTGGATCTGAAGGATCTGTTCAGAGAGGCTGGATCTGAAGGATCTGTTCAGAGAGGCTGGATCTGGAGGATCTGTTCAGAGAGGCTGGATCTGAAGGATCTGTTCAGAGAGGCTGGATCTGGAGGATCTCTTCAGCTACACGTATTTCCATTAAAGTAATTTCCACCACACTCATTTCCCACTACAGTCATTTCCTCTGCACATATTTCCATCAGTCATTTCCTCCACAATACTTCCACCACACTCATTTCCTCCACAATAATTTCCCCCACATTCATTTCCTTCACACTCTTTTCCAACTACAGTCATTCCCCCTACACTTATTTTTATCAAAATCATTTTCACCACAGTCATATCCTCCACATTAATATCCTCCATACTCATTTCCACTACAATCATTACCACTACATCAAAGTCATTCTCAAAGTCATTCTCACCACAGCCATTTCTTCAACCATAAATTCCACCACACTCATGACACACTTCTCTAAGTATGGTGGATAAGACGCCTGTGCTAATGTGATTCATGATAAATGTGTTCCTTTACAAACAAACACTCTATAAACAGTAGCTGTTTTAACCTCTGATAGCTGGTCCCGTGCAGAAGAGCCGCTCTCTGAGCATTTAGGGCCATTAGATGAACGTTTTTTGAACCATGGTTCTGCATAAATGGTGAAACATTTCCAGATCTAATACAGAGTTTGGATTAAGGAAGAAAACTCAGAGACCCAGCAAAAGAGGCTGGAAACTCAGAGTCAGGCTGAAAAAAATAATAATTTATTCGCCCGAGGAGGAGCAGAAAAGATAATGAACACATAGAGCAATAAACGCGGAAAGCAATACCTGGGATTACGTGCGGCCGCGTCCGGCACTGTTTATTATTTAGCAGGCAGGTTAGCGCGCCCGCAGCTGCAGATTAGATTGCATTGTGGGATGCGCAATAATGTGGAAGAAGAGGGCTGGGGGGTGGAGGAGCATCAGCATCCCCAAAGACCCCAGTCAGGAGGAGACGGGCGGAAACAGCCGGTCATTAGTCAAGAGGCCCCACCGCAGCTCGGGCCGCGCTAATCCAGCCAATCACGGCTTATGGGGCCATGCTGATAAATGTCAGCTGCCGCCGTGTTTGGACGTCTGCTGTTCCACTACCCTGCAGCGGAGGAGCTCCTCCAGAGAGAGGCAGGGGGTCAAGTCTCGCTCCCTGATCACCGGCGGCATGGTGGGTAGGGAGTTTGCCCTGTGGTCAGAAGGGCATGGGTTCAAACCCAAGGAATGTCAGTGGCACCAGTGAAGCACATTTGAGTGAGGGACTGTCCACACACACCGTCCACACACACTGCTCCACACACACTGCTCCACATGCACTGCTCCACACACACTGCTCTCCACACACACTGCTCTCTTAAAACACTGCTCCTACACACACTGCTCTCCAAACACTGCTCTGAAGACAGTGCTCCACACACAAACGGCTCCGAAGACACTGCTCCACACACACACTGCTCCACACACACTGCTCTTCACACACTGCTCCACACACACTGCTCTTCACACACTGCTCCACACATACTGCTCCGAAGACACTGCTCCCCACACATTGCTTCATACACACACTGCTCCACACACACACTGCTCCACACAAACAACTCCACACATAATGCACTCCACACACCCTGCCCCCCTCACACACACTACTCCACACACACTGCTCTCCACACACCCTGCCCCAAACCCACACTGCTCCACAAACACTGCTCCACACACACAGTGCTCCACACACACTGCTCCGAAGACACTGCTCCTCACACACAGTGCTCTACACACACAGCTCCCACACACACTCCTCTCTGCTAAATGCTGGGAACGGTGCACACAGCTGTGCTGTGGTTTATTCACATGTGACAGAAATGGTCTCTTTACACTTTACACACCGTTCAGACGGCAGCATTGGAGAATCGAGGACCAGAGGAGGGACATGATGATGGGATTAGCAGAAATAGGCAGCGTTTCACAGAAGAAGAGCAGGAAAGTTTGTGAGGAGTGATGTTTGATGTTCCCTGGCCCCGTCTGACTGACTCTGGCTGGATCATAATGGCTGGATAATTATAAACGTGCTTTCAGCCTCTCTTCTGCAGATTGGCCCACCCTGCCTCGGGCACCTCGGAATCCCGCGTTCGGGGAGAATATGCAGAAGCCGATCACGTTACGGTGTGAAGGGCTTACAGTGGAAGAATGACGGGCTTTGACCGGCACTACCAGCCTCGACTCAACTCTCCAGCTTTGCCTAGGAGTTGGAGAATAAAAAAAATCTCCACTGAGTTATCGGAGCGGTCCCAGAACATTGCCCTTGTGCAGCAGAATGGTCAAATCTCTCACCGCTGCCGAGATGGAGTCCAGATGAAAGGTGAGGCACTTCGGTTTCAGCAATCTCAGAGTAGGTGGCAGTAAGAGCTCCGGGAGGCTGGTGGAGGTCAGGGAGAGTGCACCACAACTTCTCCCATGAAACTTCGCAGCCTGCAGACACTTTCTGTCCCAAAACTGATGTAGGGGGTGATGGGAGGAAGGCTCAGACTCCTCTCTTCATGCTTGTCTATGAGGAGACTATGGAAAATTATGTATTGTGTCTATTAATGTTCAAAAATCACCAATCAACATTGGCCACTCACAAATGACAATCAGTGACATCCACTGTCGGTCAACTCGTCATGGAGGAAAATATGCTGTGGTGTTTGAGCACCCAGAGATGTACAGCACTGCATACACAAGTCTCACATCTAGTATTTTACAGGCTTGTGCACAATTCAGAATTGAATTGAGAATGACTCCTAAATTCCAATTCAATTCTTGAAATTGAACTGAATTTGATTTGATGTCAAAAACAGGATCTAGAATTACAAATTGAAATTGAATTAAAGGAAGCAGAATTGCAATTCAATACAAATTCAAAGAAATTCATACACATAAGTTAAGTGTTTAACAATGAAGCTTTACAATATATGTCAGATATGTTTTTATACTATATACTTATTCTATTAATGAGATTAGTTTGAACCCACTTGTACAGATTACATTAACAGGAAATGTTTCCCCCAGCAATGAATGTTAAAATCTCTAGTCACAGAACACATAATAAGGTTTGATTTATTGGAATTGTAATTTTGTGGAACACAATGGACCACAACTCCATATCTCAAAATGCTTTGCTTTAATCAAATATTTAAAAAGGTTGCCAAACAATTTGAGATGGACATTTGTTTGAAAGCTTCTTTTCTACACAATTTGATTGTAAACACTGGACTTCTTAAGTTTCAGAAGTCCCTTACAACTTCAAATTACAAATGTTTATAGATTTAACACCTGTAATAAAAACAACATGGAAAATAATATCAGGCCTAAAAGGTCATTTGATGAGCTATTGAGAATTAGATGCAACAGTGTTGCTCAATGAGTTTTGCATTGGAATAAATGACAGCTGCATTTTTAGCTGCAACGACTGTTATTTGATTACTTTGAACTGAAAATTTTGAACAAAACTAAATGAGGGAGTAATTTATTTCAAGAATTTGATCATTATCTATATGCTGGAACAAAATGTATGCAGGGTTGAGTGACTAGTTATGTGTAATGAAAGTGTGCTATTAAATTACAAAGTTAATGTATTTGTATGTGAGATTAAACACATTTTTTCTGTTGTATGACTGTGTGGAATTTGAATTGAATTGCCATGAATTTAATTCCACTTCCTGTCATTCCAACTCCAATTCAAAACTTCCTGTGGGGTGGAGTAAATTCAATTCAAATTCCAACTCATTAATTGAATGGTGGCCATTTCTAAAATTCTGAATTGTGTACAAGCCTGGTATTTTAAATGTAACTTTCAGTATATTCATCAATTTACGTGGTTTCCAACTTCTCTCAGACTTACTAATGTCCCCTATGAAGCACAATCAGTTATCAGTTACTTTATATATATAGGGGTTTCAAGCAATTAAAAACCTACTCTAGTTAATTACAAGCTCTGTAATCAAGTATTAACATTTATCGCACACATTTGTTGCTGTAAAATTACTTTAGAAATTTTGGCTAATGAGTGAATGAACTGTACAGATGTACAGGTGTCTCTACTGTTTTAGGATTAGTGAAAGATTTGTCATCACTCTACACATCATATTGAGGAATTTCATTTTCCACCTGTTTGATGGTCAAACACAAAGAGAGATATCAGTTTTTTTAATCAGTTTTTTATGGTGTTGACCAGTTTTTATTGATTTAACAATTTTTACCATTTACATTTTTGATTAAAACACAATGTTTTGCCTTTCATTAATAATGAAATTACACATTCCCATAAGATTAAAAAAGTAATTGGGTATTTTACGATAGAAAGAATTCTGTAGCACTGGTCCTCTTCTTGGTTGCCCAAATAGCTGCTTATCACCTTGAATTACTGGTGATAATGTTCTGGGAGGTCTGAAATGTGTGAAATTTCAAGAATAAGTGAATCTTTTGTGTAGACACAGCTACTGTTAATTGGTCATTACAGCCACCTTTTCATTACAGCCACAGTTATTTTGCATTTTGCAATTGCCTGGAAAATAATCAGTGGTTTTAAATTTCAGAATGTTTTTAACCAAGAAGAGCCACCTCACATACAGTGAACTGTCACATCCCCAGTCAGCGGCCACTAGAGGTCGCTGTGATTCAGGACAGGAAAGGTCTCTTTTGTTGACAGGGGGTGTGGACTCATCCATGGCTAGAGATGATGAATGGGCGGCGGGGCGGAGTTTCTTTTGTTTGAACCAAGAGAGACGAGTCGACTCCTCCAACTCGACTTCTCGTGCGGTTCACTGAAGCCTTGTCCACGGTATGAATGGAAAGGAAGCGTTATTTAAACCAATACTGGTTTGTAATTTTGTGGGAAAGGTAAGGTGTCTCCAAACAAAATGGTGCCTCAGAACTTTTCCTATATATAAATATATAGTTGCATATCAGACATATCTGGCTGTACAGTATCTCATAATGTGATGTACGTGCTGTTAGTGTAATACATTCATACATACATACTGTAATTTACAACACCGCCAAACACTAAATAAGCAACAAATTGCTAATTACTAAGAAAAATAGCTGCCTGGGTTCCTTGGGATGATACTAATTACTTTCCTTGAGTTTGTCTCTGAAGTGTCATGGCTCGGTTTAAAGGACGGCGCGTTGCAGGCATGAGCAGATGGGCGAAGTGTGAATGTGCAGTTGGAGTAATCCGCCGAGATGTCCTGGAGCTCCGGAAACACACCATTCCCATTCTCCCCTCCATAATAAGACTCTTATCAGACACAACATGCTGCTCAATATTCCTGCAAAAGGCTGAGAGGCACAGAAAAGCAAGGCAGCAGCTGCTAGAAGGAGATGGCAGTTAGATAAAGGTAGATGGTAGAGATTCAGAACTCATTATATGGATTCCGTGTGAGAGTAAGCTAACAAAAGGTGACAGAACACATTTTTTTTGCAAAAAATTGTAATAAACATGTAATAACAATAATTAAATTGTAACAACATACATGAAATAGTGTAATAACATGATAATAGTATTCGAAATGCAGAACTGAATGCCACAGGAAATCCTACTTACCTGTGGCAATAAGACTGTACAACACTTTCTCATTCTGTAGGTGATCTCAGGATTAAAATCAATGTCAATTGGTCCCACTCGTATTGGGCAATATTACTCGTCAGCTCTTATTTACTCATCTGTATGTTCTTGAATATCTGTGTCATCCCCAATCACTGCTACCTCTCTTTTTATTGGTACAAGCACTATGTCACTGTTCATTACCACTGGACCAAACACTATATCACTTGTTATTTTATTATAGATGCCAATGTTTTATTGTTACTTTGATAGTTTATCTGACATATTTGCATGATTCTACTGTTCTGTTCTTGTTAAACTCTTATTTTATCTTTATGTACTCCTGTTCCTCTTGTTGCATTGAACATGTAAAGGTCTAAATAATTTCCCTTGGGATAAATAAAGACCTGATCTTATCTTATCTTATCTTATCTTATCTTATCTTATCTTATCTTATCTTATCTTATCTTTTCTTATGTTATTGTATATGATCTTATCTTATCCCTTCTCATCATATATTATCTTATCTCACCTTTTCTTTTCGTATCGTATCTTATCTTGTCTTGTCTTATCTTATTTTATCTTATCTTATCTTATCTTATCTTATCTTATCTTATCTTATCTTATCTTATCTTATCTTATCTTATTGTATATTATCTTATCATATATTATCCTTTCGTTTCATAGATTATCTCATCATATCTTATCTTATTGTATATTATCTTATCTTATCTTGTCTTATCTTGTCATCATGATGGCTGTGAATTGATGTTACCCTGTTTCATAAGATGCAATTTCCACAGAGTGTAGTTCAGTGCTACTAACTGGGCAAAATATTTTCATTCTGAAACGGTTTAAAATATTGATAATAATATTTTCTTGTACACTGCGGTATTTACTGTGTTGTGTCAGATTTACATCCCATTCACTACACTGTTACATTCCTCTATTGTGCATTTATTGAATTGCTTCTGTCTCCTTGCACTTTGTTCACTGCCACTTGTGCAATAATCACACTCACAGTGTAAAACTGATCACGATTTACGTCCTGTGCACACTGTCCTGCTTGTATCGGGTCTGTTGTAAGTTGCACTTTATTCCAGTCGCATGTAAATGGTTGAGATTTATGTAATAGTACAATAATACATGTATCTGTGGAGAAATGTCTCATCACACTATGTGTGTATTCACAACTGCTGATGACAATGAAGTAACCTTGAATCTTATAACTGGAGTCTTGGGATGACAGAGGATCTGGATGTCATAGAGTAAAAAAAATCGATGCTAATCTGCCGAAGCTGAAGGATAAATGCAATCTGGTTGATTTATAACAGATCTGATTGGTGATTATGAATCAAAGCTTTGAGGTTTGTGGGTATAAAGGCTTTTACCCTTATTCAGTATCTGAGGTTGCTTCGGGGCTGTTGCTCTTGCTTGCGTATCTACACGACGTGATGCACTGTACTTCAGTTCCACTGCATCATCTACCAGCATTTCGTCACTCAGAGACTCAACTGGCTCATTGTTTTTGGTGCACGATGAATGTTGCATGCTGCCCTCAGCCTTGAACCTGGATAGACTGGGGATTCAGACTTCAGTCAGAATCAGAGCCCGCATTCACTTATTCATTTGTCTTGTGTTGTATCTCAAGACACAGGTGAGACTGATACAAGTTTCCCTGACATGCAGCATTTTACTCCAGATGTGTAAAAAGATGAGTGCTGTAGAGCCCAGTTTCTTCTACTGAACCACAATGACCTCTTACTTTGTTCCTGCATCATAATGATTCTTCATTGGCCATTTATTAGGTACAATAATGACCACTGATGATCCTATGGTGCTTAAATTTCTAGGACTTGTTAGAGCATGTCTCAGCAAAACTGATCCTGGAAGTAATTTCTTCTCTACTTATTTCATGTATATGTGTACTATAAGTCCAACCTCATACAGTTGTCATATGTATGTTATATTTATATTAACCCACCACCCAATACAGTTCTTATATGTATATTATAATTAAATTAATACACCACCCCACACAGTTCTTATATGTACATATATATAGGGATGCGTACCGAATACTTAATTGGTCCCGGTGCCTAATTGTAAAAGACCGAGGTATGGATAAGCTCTGATGTTAACAGTTCTACTGTTGGTACTGGAGAAAGCAGCGGAGAAAGCGCTCCAGCTGTTGGTTGGCTCGCTCCGTCTGTCCGTTCGTCTGGGGATGGTATCCCGATGAGAGGCTGTTGGAGACTTTCCAAAGGTTTTCCAAAATCGGGCGGTGAATTGGGGCCCTCTGTCTGAGACGATGTCCATGGGGAACCCATGCAATCGGACAACGTGCTCGAGAAGGAGTTCAGCGGTGGTCTTGGCAGAGGGGAGTCCGGGCAGCGCCACCAGGTGCACCGCCTTGGAGAATCGGTCGACGATGGTGAGGATAGTGGTTTTCCCGGCCGACTCCGGAAGACCCGTGACCGAAGTCCAGGGCTATGTGGCTCCAAGGTCGGTGAGGCACTGGCAGCGGACGGAGTTCCCCAGTGGCGGCCGTGGTGAGGGGCTTGGACCGGGCACAGGTATCACAGGCCCGGACAAACGCCTTGGTGTCCTGATTGATGGTCTCCCACCAAAACGCGCGTCGGAGCAGCGTGAGGGTCCGTTGCGGTCCCGGATGACCGGCCAGTGCAGAGGAATGTGCCCACTGAAGCACTTCAGACCGGAGTTGGGGGGGCACATACAATCGACCAGGTGGGGTCTCCGGAGGCGGTGCTTCCACGGCGTGCGCCTGACGAACGCGATCCTCCAACCCCCACCGGAGGGGTGCCACTACGCACCCTGGCGGCAGGATGACGCCAGATGACGGGAGAGAGCGTCCGCTTTGGTGTTCTTGGCCCCCGGACGGTAGGCAAGGTTAAAGTGGAATTGCTCGAAAAAGAGTGCCCATCGTGCCTGGCGTGGGTTCAGCTGTTTAGCGTGTTGAATGGTGGTGAAGTTCTGATGATCGGTCCAGACCGTGAATGGCTCACTGATGCCCTGGAGCCAGTGGCACCACTCCAATAAAGCCCACTTGATGGCAAGCAGCTTACGGTCCCCCACCCCGTAACGCTGCTCGGTGGGAGTGAATTTTCGAGAAAAGAAACCACACGGGTGCAGTTTTTTGTCTGAACCCCGTTGTGAGAGGACGGCTCCTACGCCCACATCGGAGGCGTACACCTCCACAACGAATGGTGTATTCTGGTCAGGGTGAAGAAGGATGATAGGAGAGGTGGTGAAGCGGCGGCAGAGCTCGTGAAACGCCTGAACCGCTGCCACGGGGAGTTGAAAGGGACTGGTGGTGGGTTTGGTGAGGGCAGTAAGAGGTGCTGCAACCGTACTGAAGCCCTGGATAAATCGCCGATAGAAATTGGCGTACCCCAGAAAACTTTGTAGCTGCCTACGCGTCTTGGGTAGCGGCCAAGAACGCACAGCCTCCAGCTTCTGAGGATCCATGGCCACACCTTGGGGAGAGATAACAAACCACGGGAAAGTGGTGGAGTGCTGGTGAAACGCACACTTCTCCAACTTGCAGTACAGCTGATGGGCCAACAACCTCTGCAGGACTGCCCGGACATGCTGGGTATGTTCTTCCTCGGTCTTGGAGTAGATCAAGATGTCATCAAGATATGCAAAGCACCACCGCCCCAGCATGTCCCGGAGCACATCATTAATCAGATTCTGGGAAGCCGCCGGACTATTACAGAGGCCGAACGGAATTACCAGCGTCTCGTAGTGGCCGGTGAGGGTGATAAACGCCGTCTTCCACTCATCGCCCTCTCTGATGCGGACCAGATTGTAAGCATTACGGAGGTCCAGCTTGGTGTATACGCACGCACCAGAGAGAGCGTCCAGGGCGGTGTTGGTGAGAGGGAGCGGATGACGGTTCTTTACAGTGACTCTGTTCAGACCCCGGTAGTCGACGCAGGGGCGCAGTCCGCCGTCTTTCTTCTTTACGAAGAAGAACCTGGCTGCCGCCGGGGAGGATGAGGACCGCAGCGTCCCGTTGCGTAGACCCTCCACTACGTACTCCTCCATGGCCCTCTGTTCTTCCCGTGAGAGAGAGTACAGACGGCCACGAGGGGGCATCGCACCAGGAAGAAGATCAATGGCCAGGTCGTAGGGTTGGTGCGAGGGCAATTGGACGGCTTGCCGGCGGCTGAAAACCCTCGCCAGATCTCGGTAGGGGGCTGGAATCTTGGCTAAGTCGACTCCGGGGTCCTCGGACTCCTCTGAGCACGCCTCAGCCCTCGCCGCGGAGCACAGCTCGCGACAGGTCGGGCCTCACTGCAGAATTTTCTCCTGTCTCCAGGAAATCAGAGGGTCATGGATCTTCAGCCACGGGTGGCCTAGGATGATAGG
>JBBKCR010000031.1:13458378-13468378 GCA_037577295.1 Ladigesia roloffi | reverse complement strand
CCATGACTGGCAGAGTCTCCAGGGTCCTATTAATTTGTGGCGGACGCCGTGTTAGGAAAGAGGAACGCTTAAACCTTCTCCACACTCTGCGGGTTCTGTTTGCATTTGGCTTCAGTAAAAGGGGCCCATGGTCTTTCTGGGCATTCTTTTATTTTTTTATTATTTTAATTTATTTATTATTTCTTTTACACTCCTGCCCCATTTTCTATTTATATACATCAACTCCATTCTGGAGAGGGGACAGAGAAACGTCTCTTTTTGGAGACCAGATTATGGAAAGAGTTTGGAGGAACTGCCAGCAGGAGTGAAAGAGGAAGAGAATTAAAGAATGGAAAAGGGGGGTGGGGGGTGAAAATGGGTTAGAAAAATGAGAGATTAAACAAGCCCCCATGTTTCTTCACTACATTCATTGTAGAGAACATTACACACTTTGAAGTCGCCTTTCTTGACACGGGCGGTTCTGGTTCTGAAGGGTGTGGAGTCCACCGACGCCAGAACAGTGTGAGACATCCTTCAGCTGCCTCCTCCCATTGTTAATAGTCCGAAATATAAAGCGAGCCGCGGCACAATGGACGGTCCCGGAAATTATTCCATACACCAGAGACAAACAGTGGAAGTCTCCATTACATCAGAGGCTGTAATGCACTCTAATAGCCATGTAATGACTCCAGTATCTTCTCAACACGGCTTGTGTTGGCAGCGCTTTCCTCAAAGTCACTCCCTTCCAAAGCCTTTTGGACATTTCTCAGCCAGCTAATTCATTAGGGGAGGTTTATGAGGGGGGTGGGGGGGTTCTGGGTGTTTCTTGACTTTTCCAGAATCTCCTCACTAATGAATGAGGACAGTAATCCGTTTCTCTCAATAAGAAACACGCCGCTCACAAAGCGGGAGTTCATGAAAATCCAAGCCAGTTGAGAAGACGGCGGTGGGGTGGGGGGCTATGGTAATGGAAACCTAAAGTGAGCCCTCATTAAATTTTCAAGAGTTCGCACACCTCTCTGGTGGATGCCAAAAAAAAACCTCCCCCAAAAAAAACAAAAGTTGGCCACATGTGAAAATACCATCTTATTAAAGCTTCATGCATCATCCATAAAATATGTTATTATGAATACGTATTCATATTACGGTCCTGTGGGATGCGAGATATTGCACTGAAGGATACGAGGGCTCGCCCTCGGACGGTGCGGCGACGGAGGGGCGAGACAGCGCTGGAAATATCTTCGCTGGAAATACAGTCGCATAGTCGCTCCAGCTGTGAGATGAACTAAAACGTTGCAGAAGATAAAAGTGAGAGTGGAATATTGATGTTATTTCTTACTTCAGTTTTCATCACCAGTATCCAGTAAGAGCAAATATGACTGAATGTTCTATCAAGTGAATGTAAAACAAAACAAAACAAAAAAAAGAATATATATATATATATATATATGTATTGTATATAAAGAATCGCATCTCCATTTTCCGCCATTTTTTGAATATGACGCCGCCTCTCCCGCTGCCTTATGGGATAGTTCAGCATCCATCGGATACCTACTACAGAATTCGGCTTGAATCAGTAGGTCATCCGGGTTCTACACGTTTTTCGCATACTATGAATTTGGACGTACTTCTCACCTCGCATACTGGGTTTCGTATACTATATAGCAGGGAAGTATGCTATTTCGGGTGCAGCGTAGGACTTTCCTCACGGTCCTCATGGTAACTTTTGTTAAAGTTCTCTGAAAAATTAGCAGTCAACATGACAATAAACTAAACTAAACAGAGGATGATATCTTGACCGCTCTGGTAATTGATTAAACCAAGGAACGCGTGTCAGCGTCAGCCAATCGGAGGCAGAGGCTGCATTATGTACACACACGACTAGTCGACTTGTCTCAGTGGCAATCGACTTTTCTGTTAATGCCCTAATGTGTTAATGCGCTAATGTGTTAATTCGCTGACACCAGAGATGCAGCACAGGAGACAGACACACATCACACGTGTAGATCCTTCACTCTAGACACACAAACAACACGGAGACCTGCAGAACCTGCAACCGGAGTATATATATATATATATATACACACACACATTAGCGTTAGCTAGCAGTGCTGTTTCAGACCTGTGCTGAACGCTGGTTCTGTTCCTTTATTTAAACTCCGGTTGCAGGTTCTGCAGGTGTCCGTGTTGTTTGTGTGTCTAGTATGAAGGATCTACACGTGTGATGTGTGTCTGTCTGTCTGCCTCCTGTCTCCTGTGCTGCGTCTCTGGTGTCAGCGCCTTTTATTTTGAAAGTTCGTTGTGGATGCACAGACCACAAAGCTGCAGCAGTACAGGGATGCTTCACCATTACACCAACTGAGACTTCGTATTTCAAATTAGATAATACACGAATGCCCTGTGAATGCAAGTAGCTTTTGATATAGGCGCAATTTGCGATTTCATAAAAAATTATGCAATTATAATTTTGCCCATATACAGTGTGTTTGCCGTATAGACTATGAAATGAGCATAAAATATTAATGATTTACACTTTACAACCTGTTTGAACAAGAAAGGGTTCAATCATGAATTCAATCAGAGCAACACGCAATGTGTGCCACAGAGCCTGGTCTGCTGTGATTGGACTAAAGAGTCAGAGGAATATCAATATTACGTTGAAATGATAAAATCACTCTCGAGTTGTAGAGGCTCGTTGAATTTTCAATTGAATTTAGTATAATGCAATGGTCTTATTGTGTGTAACCTACACACAATAACAGTATAGAGAACCACAGATTGTGTTCACTACTATACTACTTCAGCAGAAACTATTTTAATTACTGATACTATTTATTTCCACTTCTCTTACCGTTGTATAGTGTACATAACTATAGTCAGTATTTTCTGGAATTTGGACTTTACACTATATTTTATATTATTCTTTTTTGTGCCTGTGTTATCTGTGCAGTTGTTGTTTAAGCAGTTTCCTTTGGGATCAGTGACGATTTCTCATTCTGATTTCTGATGAGTTAGTGTAACTTGAGTGTGCCACAACCTTATAGAAATAGGCTCAAAGAACAGCTTTAAGCGACTACACGGCTTTCTGTTTGAAACAGACTGTGGTCAGAAGATGGTTTCGGACCAGGATGCTTGAGTGAATCGGAAAAGTAAGTAAGTAAGTAAATTTGATTTCTATAGCACTTTAAAACAACCCAAAGTGCTTTAATTTCAGTGCATAAATAACATGTAAGCAGAATACAGCAAAATATAGAAAGAATACAGTCAAACAGAGTTAAAAGCCAGAGTAAAAAGATAAGTCTTACGAGACTTCTTAAAAAAAAATCATAGTGTGTTGCTGATCTAAAATGCACCGGAAGACTGTCCCAGAGCTTCGGGCCTGTAATCAAGAAAGCCCCGTGTCCTTAAATTTTTAACCTAGTCCTGGGAACATGAAGCAGGAGATGGTTAGACGATCGCAGTGTTCTAGTTGGAAAAGTCGAGAGCATGAACCCAGTGATTTCCTCTTCATGGTTCAGGAACTTGGTATTTTTGCAGCTGATACAGGGATCGCCCTGCTTTACAAGCCGCCCAGGCTCCGGGGGGTGTAGTCGCTCAAACAGAGGCACGAAGTCTCCGGTTAGGAGCGAAAGCAATTACAGGGACGCTCTGTGCCCCCCCACCCCACCCCATTGCTCTCTCATAGCTAGTAATAAAGCCTCACCTTCTCAACAAGATGAATCGTGTTCTTCTTTTCCTGCACCTCAGCACTCGGCGGCCATTCGGCAAGTGCTGTGGCTTTATTAGTCCCCCTACCCCCCCAAACTACAAACACAGGACCAGGCCTGTCTCACAGACTCAGCTAATACTGGTGCGGGAACAATGGGGTGTGTTATTTTATGAGAGACATTTAGACTTGATTTGCATTAGAAGGTTTACGACAGTTGGAAAACTGTAAAATAGGACTTGTCTTATAATGGGTTTATACATAATTTAGAACCATGTGGGTATTAGTTGTAGACAGTATATAAAGCATTAATAAACAGTCATAAGCGATGACAAACAGTTGTCATATGTCAATGGTGTTCCTTAGCCTATTTTCTTCCTCTTTCCTGAGGAATGCAAAAATGTGAACTCTGTCAGTATTTGTTAGCAATAAAAAAACAAATCATGCTAACGAGTGAGCCTAGCTGATTGACTGACCGGCAGATTGGCTGGTTGACTGATTGGTTGTTTTATTTGGTTGGTTTATTTGTTTGATAACCAGGACAAATAATAAATGTTGCCCGTTTTTTAAATCTCAGCTAAAAACCCACCTTTTTGCCTTGGTTTTGGACACCTAATGAGATGTTAGTTTTAGCATATGGCTGTATGATTTTATTTTATCTTTTATATTTTATGCTTTTTTATTGTATTTTATTTTTATTTATCCTTTGTACAGAACTTTGGTCCTTTTTTGGGTTTGTAAAGTGCTTTATAATTATAGTTGGAATGGAATGGTTGATTAATTAATTGTTTGATTGATTGACCAAGTTCACATTTGATCGATAACTCAATGGATTGAGAAATAATTTGACTGATAAATCAGCTTCATGGTCTAATCACAAAATGACTCCTAAGGTTAAGTGGTTAATTGCTATGTTGTGTTAAAGCTGATCACTGGGATCCCTAAGCGTTCAACTCAAATTCAACTCTCTTTTCAGACTCAAAAACATTAATCGTCTGAAGAGAAGACACATAAAAGCAGCACATTCACTCCAAATACCAGCTCCAATTCTGCAAATACACCTACAAGCATGCAAGCTTGACACGATCCATTTATTTATTCGACACCAAGTGCTTCTCTCAAATGGTCTTCCACAACACTAACCGCTAGCGAACCCTGTTTATTCTCCTTTTAGCTCATGCAGCTCCGAGCTCGCAGCTTCTGAAAGGTGCAATCCTCACCAATCAATGTGTATCAGCTGTGGTTTGGAAAGCGATCCAAAATGTCTCATCAAATCAGTCACGGAGATTCCCAGGGCCCTCTGTGAGATCTTGGTGGAGATGCTAGTGATGGAGATGAGGGTTAATGAAAGAGAGCTAAGAATATAAGTGCCGTTTCAATGCATCACACCTTCCGTGAGTGAGGTCCAGACTTTGCTGTGCTCTGACAAGCCGTTCTCGGGCCTAATGACGTCGGACAGCGTTGGGTACGGGTCGAGGCCGTTGGATCTGATCCGAGGCTTCCAGTACCTGGGATGTTCTTTGGCGGCACCGCAGAACGAAAATAAACTTAACGAGTGTGAAATTGCACTCCGAACGCAGCCCGGGTCGTTGATGCCGGTCTAGGTGGTGAGCCACGAGTCATGATGAGCTGCAGCTTTTTGGGAAATTTGCTCGGGGAAGAATAAGGCGCGACATCCACCAACTGCTCGGCTCAACACCGGAAAGAAAAAACAAAAACCCAACAGGAGAACAGACCCAGATAAGCTCCAAGATTTAATGTAATTAGGGGTGAAAAATGAGTCAGCCCTAGGTGTACCCTGACGAGCAAAATGAGAACTGAGTGTTCAAACAGAAGCAATTTTTTTGTGCTATTTGGCCCAAAGAGAAATGTATTAGCAGAGTAGAGGGTGGAGGATGTTGGGAATAAACAACACAAGTAAACTGAGTCAGTCAGTGGGCAGGAGAGACACACAGACACACAGACACAGCAAGTTAGAAGAACAAAGCAATCCCTGCTCGCATTAGTGTGAGAGACTAGTGGAACCATGTATTTACCAACTGTGGAAACAAACAGAAAAACACGAGCATCTATAAAGAATCAAAGATAAAATTTCCCTTTAGAGGTTTCGAGGCACTTTGAGATTTAGAAAATAATTTTGTGACTAAAGATACACTTTTTATTATTTTTAATTATTATTTACAATTAAATTTACATAGTGTTCACCACTTGATTTCCTTTATTATCCAGAAACATATTGTAATCTTCACTACCGACCTATAAAAATCTAATTACATAATGTGGATAACCAGACAAGTGTTAACAAATGAAGGAGCTATAAATTAATAAATCAGTAACGAGTGCATTCAAATTTAAAGGACAGCCTAGAATTTGACTCTGCAGCAACAACAACCACTTAATAGGAGTCAGACCTGCACTGGTACATAAATTCAGTAACTTTTACAATTTTTAAACAGAAAAAACTAAAAATGTATGGATTTGGTCAACAACAGTCCTTCTGAAGATCTACTTTCCTGCTCCAACCTGCATCTAACCTGATGCTCCGCCCCCTTTCTTAACACTCCAACCAATTACAGCTTTTGAAGAAGTTCACCACCCAGAGGAGGTGTTGTAGAGGGTAGATCTCCAGGATTTCCAGGGTTAGTGAGTTCTGCACTACGGAACGCTGTTTGGTTACCACTGGTGTGTGATTTCATTAGAATATTTTGCAATTAGTACCCTGCCCTATGTAAAGGTACTGTTTATGTGACCTTGAGGGAACCACTGCAGGAACACCATCTGTGAAAGGCCAGTTTAGATATCAGACTGCTTGATTGAGGAAAAAACCCCAACAACTTAACAGTAAATTTTGACTACTCCTCACCAAACCAAGTTGGTGTGAAGGTTCTCTAAAAGAGTCAAAATAATGAATGTTGAGATTAAACTGTCCAACACAAAACTGTAATCTCACCATTCCTACAAGGACAATCTGAGAGGAGCTGTTTTTATCCCCTCTGCCTCTTCCTTCATGTTTTTATATTTTCTTATTTTCCATGTTACCTCTCGACAGACCTGTCTATCCCCCTAAAATGTGTTTTTGTCCAATGTTGCCCAATTTCACTGCATGTAAAAGTGTCGTGTCAAAGGTTCATCATCTTCATACAAGAAAGTAAGACAATCTGATTATGGATAGATACAGAAAGAGGAGTTTTTGTTTGTAAAATGTTTTTTTTTTTTAAGTTCTTTGTATTTTTAAAGATTTTGTTTGCAGTATTTTAGTTTGTCACATTTTAGTTCAAGTGTTGCAGTTTTTAGTTTCAGTTTGCAATGTTTGTGTGTATTTTAGTTTGCTATATTCTTAGTTTGTCATGTTTTACTTTGGTTTTCATTCTTAGTTAGCGAGGCCTTTTGCAAGTTTTACAACTTAATTCCCAGCCTTTAATCACAGAGCATTTCGCAACTGCAATTACTTTTCCTCTGACTACAAAGAGAGCCACTTCAGTCGCAGTGGTCGACATGCTGTTAACTTAAAACCCCGGACGTGGACGCGTTACGTGCTGTAAAGGAAGCGTTATGCGTGGTGCAGAGTGGAGCTGGAACTGGTGCCTTACCGCCGTGAATGAGATAAAGTGACCTGAGTTCCATTTCCAGCCTCAAAGCAATTACTCCACTGGTGAGATGCTTTTTTTTTTTTTTTTTTTTTACTCCATCCTTTGTGATTGTCTCCAGCTATGAAGTGGGAATCTCTCACGGGCAATCTAGCGTAGCTCCCCCATCGCGCTGACCACTTAGAGCGAGCACATGTTCCCAAGTTTCCACAATACAAATGACCCAATCTCCGCCTCCAAGGAGAGAACCTTAATCGAGTACGCGGTGGTATAAGACATTACCCTGGCCCAGGTTTGTACTCTAGTGTGTGTGTGTGTGTGTTTGAGTGCTCAGGAGTGTAAGCTACCACTCTATTGGTTGAGCAGTAGGTGCTGCTGGTTAGTTGGGGTTGTACCTGCAGTGTGTAATGAAGCCCGCGGGGCTGGGCCTGGTTCCACTCCTGATTACAGACCCTAATAGGTCCACAGGGTTCAATCAGGCCTCTCACACACACACACACACACCTAGCATTGGATACAATGGGAAAGTATTGAAGTAAACACTATTCCATTCCACCCCAGGGACCGGAGCTTCAAACCACACCGCACTAATGATGGTGCCGAAAGCATAGAACGGCTGAGACGTAAAAAAAACGGACGTGTAGACGAGCAGGAAAGACGTGACTGTGAATTTGCATTCAAAATAACGAGAGAAGCTCGCTGCTTTCATTTAGGAGAGAGAGGCTGGTCAGTCCACTGGACTGAGAGGACTAGCAAGAACACGTCCAAATATTGTTAAACGAAAGGAGGAAGGGGGTTATTTGATCATGTGTGTGTGACACACACTGAAACACACACAAATACATTCACAAATACACATCCAACATACACATAAACAAACACACACACACAAACCGAGCACACTAACAAATACACACAAAGACACAAACATCAACACACACATACACACACACACACACACATACACACACACACACACACACATTTAAAATGGCTGAAGAAAACAAGAAGAATCTCCACAGCCATAAACACACACACACACAAACATAGACCCTAGCACAAAGTCACACACAGACTCACACATAGATACACACACACACACACACACACACACACACACACACACACCTGTCACCACCTGTTTGGTGCTGTTTGTTCACACCCCTTTCCTCCTTCACCTGCTTTCTGCTTATTTTTGGGTTTGAGGAGGTTTCAGCCATCAAACCGTGATGAGATTCCCCCAGAATTCTCCGCTGAAATCTGCTGATGCCCGTCTCCCTGCTCCGGCGCCAAAATCTCGCAGAACCTCGAACCTGTTCTCGCATTCGTCTCACCATGTGGCGGTCTGCAGGCGGGGGGTGAGGAGATCTGCACGGTGGCCTAAACGCTTTAGTGAGGAGCTGAGGTTACACGGTGGAAAAGTGGTGGTGTGAAATATATAGTCTTGCGTAGCCAGACCTGCAGACTGACGGCTGAAGGTCTGGAACTCATAGCAGCTTTCTTTGGCCAAGGCCCGCCCATAAGGCCGTTTGACCTAAATGTCAAACAACCAATCACAGTTCATTTCATTCACTGTCAGGTTTCGGGGCGTGGAAATGTCCCCACAACAACAGACTGGTGGGCAACAAGTCCAAGGGTCAGCCAGGCTCGGAAAATAATCCTCTTCCCAAATCCAGTCGGCAAACAGGCTAAAATATCTCTTTCTGTCTCAAACTAAACTCCTGGACGTCTCTTGAAGAGTCTACGCAGTGAACCTCGCAGACTTTTGAGAATCCTGCATTTAGCTGATCTTGATAAATGCTTATCGTAACTCATGTAAAAGTGACAGTTTTTCTTCCACAGTCACACGTCTTTTCTTTGTTTTCCCTGTCGGACCAAAAATAAACGCGACACTCGTGTCCCCCGGAAATCCAATAAATTTAAGCAATCAGATGACCACCGACATTCCTGAAGTGTTTCCAGTTCAGTGTACCCTACCCATCAGATATTTAGGCAATGTTCCGTGGACGTGAGGTCTGAGGCTGAGACTATGAAATATATAAAGCAGCTACAGTTAAAACCAGCAGCTCATAACCAACCTACATCCACCAACAACTTTCTAATACTTTAACCAGACAGCTGGGGGTCGCGGGTCTGTTTGTTTTGGTGTGTTGCAAAAAAAACTCTTAAAAATAATATTGCCCTTGCTCATCTTGTTAGTAGTTGTTGTAGCAGTAGTATTATTATATAATAATAATAATATAAAAAAAGAATGATACTATTATTGTTATTATTATTACTGTTATTATTATTGTCATTAGTAGTATATTAGGAGTGTACATGCTTGTTTTGTAGGAAAATACACACTGTAACATATTTTTATAGTAAAAACCTCCCTGTAAAGGTCCGGAGGTCAGTGAGCGGACAGTAAATGAACAGTTTCTGATCTGAGGAGGTCGTGTCTGAACTGCAGGACGTCCCGCTGTGAACCCGTGAAGAACAGGAGAACCTCAGAACCATCACTTTAGTCACACACTCTCTCACACACACTCACGTATAGTGTCACACATACATACATACTCACACAATCACATTATAACAATCACATTCTGTAACACAGCTGGCTTCGTTCTACTAAAAAGAATTCTCCATATAAATTGCCTTGGAGCCTGCAAGCTCACACACACACACACACACACACACACACACACACACACACACACACACACACACACACACACACACACAC
>JBBKCR010000031.1:13444204-13456704 GCA_037577295.1 Ladigesia roloffi | reverse complement strand
TAAAGAGTTAAAACAGCTTTATCAAGGTTTTTATAAACTATTTAAAACAAACTAATGAATTAAGATTTTATAAATCAATTTTAAGGGTGGTGTACCTGTAAAATTGTACATTATTTAAAAATGATTGCATATATTTTTAATTTAGTACATTGTTAGTACATATGATTGACATGATTTTACATATGAATTACATGTTATTACATTTTAATTATATGTTTATTCAACCCATATTCTGCATTCAATTGTTATGACAGCTGATTTTTGTGTTTTTTTATCTTTTTTTTTTTTTTTTTTACAAAATTAATAACTTTAAAAAATAAAGTGACCTGGCTTGGCACCACAAACTGAGAAGAAAAGCATATAACTATGTAAAGGTTGGGTTTAGACGGTAAACACAACTGAAATTGCTCATTTCCATGAGTCAGCGTTGAGACAATGTGTAGCTTATAGGTGTTAGATTGTAATGAGCCAGAGATCTGAATCTTCATCTTGTACTACACCCCCTTTAATGGGCGCCGGCTAAAAGTGTTACAACTGAACCGAATCGCTGTAAAACTTTCAGGTTACAGGACGGTTTCCCCAGTCCCCAGGAGAACCGGCCTCCTGCCGAGAAGGACTTCAGGAGGTCTTTTGGAAACTCGGTAGCGAAGTCTAACCAAGGGAGTTCTTCAAAGAAGAAGATGGGGAATATCTGGCCTAATGAAGGCCCGGACAAGGCAGGTCTTAATTACAGCTGAGACGTCTGGGATCGGGGGCCGCGGCATGCTAATGAAAGAGTTAATATTCATGGACTTCTCTGCTCCACTTCTTCCCACACACAACAAAGAGACCTCAAGGACTCTGGGCCTTTGGAGACTTGCAGCCACGCTGATGTTAATTACTGATCTTCCTTCCTGACAAGAGACTCTTCTTGTACAACCTTCCGGATTTCCGATGATCTCTGAAATGTGTTGGCGTGGGTGGGCGAGGCGTAGCTGCGACAGTGATTGACATTTTTTAATTTATTTATTTGTCTATTTATTTCAGAGAGCGGCATCTTGTTGTTTTCCTGGAGGAATAGAGGGAGTCGATGATTGGTTGCGTTCCACCACGACGGTAATTAACGGGTAATCAGATCTAATTACGCCTCTCATTTCTGCTAAGGTCATCAGGCTCCAGGCGGAGAACTCCATGCCAGAGATAAGCAAGCCAGACGCGAGGAGACGCAGGAGAAGATCCTGAGGATGGCCGAGAGGGTGCCGGAGGCATTCCTGCTGGGTTCCATTCGCCAGGGATCCAAGTAAACCCTTTCTGGGACGTGACACTTTGCACCGCAAACTGATAAAATGCGCCCTGTCGCGCACTCAAGCCTGTTGGCCAGGAGAGAAAATAGCGGTCAGGAGAGAGATATTTCAGAGGCTGCGTGAGGCATGGCAATTTCCTTCCATCCAGGGCAATCTCTCTTCTCTCTTTCACTCTCGGCTGGGGCTGGAGCCCGTTTCCATCTCCGAGGCTCCTCACAAGCGCTCCCTTGCCTGTTGATTTGGTGACTTGGGAGAAGAGAAGTCTCAGGACTTCCCAGGAGAGAAAGATTCCTGGCATAATCAAGGTGTACCAGGAAATCGGGCGGCTGGCACATATCAGTGCTCTTAAAAGTTTTCCCTCCAGTGAGAAGCGAATCGTGAAGCTGTCTTCAAATGGCCTCAAATGGAGGTCAGCGCTCTGGTCATGATCCCGCATTGCATTGAAGGCAAAACTATCGTCATGGAAATGATTCGAAAATATTTCAAAACATACCACCCTCTTTATTAGGTCTATACACAGAAACTGGTGATGGGTTGTTCTTGAACGATTTGTTCATTTTCAATGAATCTTTAATGTGACTAGGGAACAACGAGTCATCTTGTATGAGTGATTTGTTCAGTCACGCATACGCATTTGCGGTACATCCTGTAGTTTCTGTATTGGAATTACTGAGTCGACTCGAGAGATGAACTAATCAATTCTCTTTCCGGCTCACGCTGCATAGATTAACATTACGGGTCTGTCACATGATGAACGTATGACTCAATCCCGAAGACTCGACAGATTAATTAATCAATTCTTATTCCGGCTCAGCCTGCATCGGTTAACATTACGGTGCTGTCACGTGATTACGTACGACTCAAACCCGAAGTCTCAAACCCGAAGACACGAGAAATGAGCTAATCAACGACTCAAACCTGAAGACTTGAGAGATGAACAAATCAATTCTCTTTCCAGCTCAGCCTGCATTGGTTCACTAAATGGGCTGTCAGGTAATGATTAAATGACTGAAACCCGAAAACTTGTCAGATAAGAGGCGAGGTGAGTGTATCATAGATTAAAGACACAGTTAAACAATGAATTAAACTTTTCTGTTCCTTGTAGCATTGTAGTTTTGTCTTGTTTGTAGTACGATCAACGTTTGTGTAAGCAGAAGACATGTTAGGGAAGTAACATGTAACATTTAAATTATATTTTGCTAAAATGAACACAATGACTCAAATGAGTAAAAAAAGATTCGTTCATTTTGCTGAACGAGACTCAAAGATCCGAGTCAGTAAAATGTTCCGAACTTCTCATCACTAACTGAACTGAACGGTCAAAACAGCCATGGTTATATTATTATTTTGTGCTGATTGTTTATTAATTTGTTAATTTAGTTAACAAAACCTATATTTGCATGCAAGTGATTATTACTAAAGGATTTACAACAATTCAACCACAACAATTTTGTACAGAATGGATGGATGGATGGATGGATGGATGGATGAACAGTGTATTTTTAAATCTTCTTATGGTGTAAAGCTTTTAATACATTTTTTCACTCTGTTCTGTCCGATTTCTGCCACAACAATGCAAATGTGGGACTTACCTACTCTTATACAAATGCACACTGACAGATGAATGAATGGATGGACAGATGGATAGATGGGTGGATGGATGGATGGATGGATGGATGGATGGATGAACAGATCGATGATGGATGGATGGATGGATGGTCAGATGGATGGACAAATGGATGAATGGAATGATGGATGGAAAGATGGTTTGATGGATGGACAGATGGGTAGATGGAGGAATGGATTGACGAATGGATGGACAGATGGATGGATGGGTGGATGGATGGATGGATGGATAGATGGATGAATGGATGGATGGACAGATGCATGGATGGATGATGGCAGAAGCCCAGAGAAGGTCTCTCACTGAGATACCTCAGAATTTTTAACTTGTGTCATTTTAAGGTATGGTGGGTTTGGGACTGTCAATTAGTGGAGGATGAAAATCTGAGCCAGAATTTACAGAGCAGCTTATGGAAGGCTAAGGCGATGTGACGTCTGAGAGCATTCATAGGGTTCGCACATTATCTGCATGCCAGCTCATTTCTTTTTCCAACAAAGGAGGCGGTCCGGCATGCTCAGACTCCTCATATTGTCTGTTTGCGTTGGTGAAGCACGGCACTTTCGCCCTGGACGGCCCCACGATCGATACTCATTGAAAGGAAACATTTTCCTCCTCTTATCAATATTTGGTCTCCAGTATCCACAGGGAACCATTAAGAATAGGGACAGTGCATCTGCATTCAATATTCAAAGAAGTTCACCCTCTCTCTATCTCCTGCTTTCACCCTTTATCACTCACCCACTCTGGCACATTCACATGCACTCACACACACACACACACACACACACACACACACACACACATCCATAATTCATTTATGATGGTAAGTACCGCAGGCGGCGAACACATTCGGAGAACCCCCGAGTGTCGGAGTGAACTGAAATGGTTTTATAAGCTTGTCGATGGACTCTGGAGAGACAGAGTAGCCCTTGAAATGGCTACTGCATCCAATTCTTGCATTTTGAAAGTAGAGAGATGTTTTTCTGCATGGCCTGTATGGACAGGAATGTTGAAGCTTCGGCTTTTGATGAGTTTCATAGAAAGGAATACTATGATTTTCAACATCTTTTCTGTTTGATGTATCTGTATTTTATGTTAAAGTACTACAAATGTAAGTATGTTTATATGTGGAGAGCCTTGATACATTATAGTGGTTTAGCTTATCATTTTATTAGCATTCTTATGATACACCCACATCATACTCCCCCTGCTGGTCAGAGTTCACATTGCAATTAATGTCACAATGCACTTATAACCTCACAATCCTCAGAGTTTTCTCCTGTTTGTCTGGTGAGTTGGCAGATTTTATGTCTTAAACCTTTAAATACAGTAGCTGCAGTGTTTCCAGATTCTCACAATTACTTAGTGGATATTTGACTTGAAGAAAGACAAGAATTTTACCAAATATCTCTGAAATCTTTTGAGTTTTTCTAGTCATCACAAGGGCTCTGGCTGGAAAAACCAAAGAACATGTGTAGTGTCCTGCAGAAAACCTTCAAGCATGATGTTTTTACTCACACTTATACTATCAAACCGCACTAACAGGGCAAACAAACTGGGCTTTAATTCAACTGAGCCTTTAAAAGCCAACAAATATTCTGCTTTTTTAACTGAAAACAGGCAAATGCACCCAAATGGCACTCAATGTGAAAAAGATAAAACAGTCCGACGGGCATAAAAGGCAAAATATGAAAAATTGAGAGGTGGCTTAAGACTTGCAAAGTACTTTATAAACACCCAGACCCCAGGCATTTGCTGCATTTGGGTTTTTCTTTACTGCATTTGCTAATATTTTCTTTTTTAAATAGCACAATATGAGCTAAGCAGGTAAAAGATACTTTTACTAACTGTGGTGACCATTTGCTGAATATGCATTATAGAAGGATTAGGTTGAAAAACACAGAGTATGTTCAGAGTATGCAGTTGCACAGTATTAGTGTGAGATTCCCCAGTCCCTTTCAATAGTCCTGGAGAATTTCTCTGTCACATACAGAACCTTTAATACTCAGCAGCTCTTCCAGCACATTCATACACACAGAAATCCCCGTGAACATGAAGAGTGTATTTCAGTCACAGCCAGGAGGATTAGTTTGGCAGATTACACACACACACACACATACACGCACACACACACATATGTACATATATGCATGTAAGGAAAAAAAATCACATCCACACTCATATATTTTTATTACTAGTATTTATATGGATATCAGAGCAGCCCATATGTTTCCCTACCAGACAATATATTTTTGCACACTACATGTCTTACCATTCTTTTATTTCACATGCTGTGGAAAGTGAACAAATATGAATTAATATATGCTGTTTCATTTTTAAGAGGAGAGAATCTGTACCAGTGTAGGTCTGACTCCTATTAACTGGCTGTTGGAGCTGCAGAGTCAGACTAGACTGTCCTTTAACTTTAAATGCACCCGTTACTGTTTCAGCACTGAATAGGTCCTTAAATATCTAACACTCATCTGACCCACATCATAGTTATAGTATTAGGTGTCTCTTTATAGGTCAGTATTCATTAATAAAATATTACATTTTCTGGCCAGGAGAGAAACGATAGAACATCAATGTTCTCCGGTGTAACAGAAGAACACAGCATACTCAAATGCATGATGTCTATAGTAAAATTTGGTGGAGGAGGAATAATGGGTTCATAGGGTTCCTTTTCAGGGTGGCCAAGAGACACTTCCTCCTGTTCCTTGTTAACAAACCAAGGTCCATAAAGATGTGGTAAGTTTGAAAGGGAGGAACTTCATTAACATACACCGAAAGCTACTGAAAAGTGGTCCAGGAACAAATAACAACATTTGAATGGTTAAACATGCCAGGAAAAACAAACACACACACACACACACACACACACACACACACACACACACACACACACGCACACACACACTAAATCATGTTTTACACATTTATTTCTACATAGGAAGACAAACTCAAATGCATGGTGTCTATAGTAAAATTTGGTGGAGGAGGAATAATGGGTTTCTTCAGGGCTTTGCAGGGTCACCAAGAACCCCTCACACATGTGGTTTAAGATATCGTTTAAAGCAACTGAAGACCGCAGGTTCAAATAACATAATCGATTACCAGCCAGATCCCATCACACAGAAGAGTGGAGGGTGATGTATTCGTGCACACCTAATGACTACGCCTCTAGAATACAAAACCTATCAAAGCAATATATTTATTTAAATGTCTTGTCCTGTTGTTTCGGTGCTCGTATTTTTTCTTGATTTTTCAACTCCTCCAGTCTGCACCAATGTATTCTTTCTGTTTTTGTTCTTGTGTTGCACCATGTTTCTGAAGGTATTATGTTTTTTACTGTGCACTGTGTCTATAAAGTAGCTGAAATTGCAATGAACCTACTCGACTTGACTCAACAAGCTGCAAAGGAGTGAACATATTAATGCATTCTTTTCAGAAATGAGATGCCCGGCAAGTCAGAATAAGATCCAGACACTATTTCTCAGTCCATCTACTTTAAGCCACATTCATTGCTGACCCCAACATGCACACAGCTTGTTCAGTCCCAACAGAAAAGCAGTGATTAAAAGAATGAGGTGCTCTGGAGCTCAGGATAGAGGCGTATACACCCAAACAAGGTCAGATATTGACCTTGAATGATTAGTTCTGGATCAAAAACTCCATCCTACATCACTCTGTTTACATTGCTGTGCTAACATGGCACAGTGCACTTTAATATTTAACATCCCAATTGCACGTGGTACATGTGTAAATATGTCAGATAAAAAAAATCAATTTTAGCTGCCACATTTGACCTCAAGCTTGTGTTGCTCCTTGTTTAAGCTCTTTTACTGTTGTGTGTTTTATTCGTGTTTTAGAAATTTTCAGATATGTGTTTCTATATTTAAAATTTTATTTATATTTTATACTTATTCCTACCAGTTTAATTTGCGGTTTAGACATTTTCAGATTCGATTTAAAATCCCACATATTTTTAATAATATTTGCATAGTCATTAAAAGAGTGGCTCAAGATACATTACACTGTGTGTTGTGCAATGATGCACGTATCAAATCAAGAATCTTGAATTTTTAAAAAAGCTCATCCATTCTGGCTGATAACCAGCAGAGCTCCAGCTCTCCACCTCATCCTGGATCTCCAGCTCAAGTGTTTTCAACTGGTTCAGATAATGTGATCTATGGAGTCTAATTCACACAGCAATGTTCCAACATCTTAGTAGAGGCTGTTAAAGTGACTAAGAGGGTACCCTCTGGAAGAGCAGGTGTCTTTAAACTTTTGCACATGCAGTGTGTGGGTGTGTATGTGTTTGTGTGTGAGTTTGTTTACCTGAACACAAAAACACATTGTATTATGGTACATAAGACTTAATTTAGATCAGTTCAGAGATCATCTGGTAAGCTCTGGTGTTCCTCCACACTCACGGATCCGCCCGAGTAGTGGCAGCTGCTCTGTAAACAAATCTGCCATGATAAGCTTGCATTACAGCTGCTAATCCCAGCTCCAGGCTATTGTTATTGATTTGTTCATGGGATATAAAGCTACCAGTGAAGCGCTGCTTCTAAAAAAAGGAACAGTGACAGTGTCTGGTAAGGAAGCAGACTTGTATTACAGCCAGGTAGCGAGGGGAGTGCTGGGAAATGCAAATAGTATGTCATTAATTTGGAGTGGGCGGGGCTTATTTTGTGTCACATAACAGGCACATAGCAAAACGTCAGTGTTTTCAGTGCAGTATCTCTCACACACATACACACACACATGCTCAGAGACCTCCTTAGAAATCAAAAGTACTTGAAATTTCACTCTGAATTTATTTTTCAATAATATAATCAATAACGGCAAAATAGCGATAAAGAGTGTTTCTGTTGGTTAAGACACACAGTGACCTATGTATGAATCATCCAAGCATAACTAAGAGCATCTAACTGAAGTCCTGAACCAGTGAAGAACCAGGAGCAGATGGTTCTAGATGATGGGGCGGTGATCAGTATACTGGTGGTGCTGAATGCTGAGTGCCTGGAACTGCTTTATCTAGGCTCCTTGTGTCTTTAGATTCTCTGCAGCCTGTCAGTAAAATATTAGTTCACATTTCTTTCATTAAATCAGCTTCTGTGTGAAGCTGGTTCAAAGCAAAATATGAAGAAATAAGGGATGTTTCAAGACTTTTGCACAGCACTGTTTATTGGTGCTTTTTTGCGTGTTTCCATGCTTCACTTACATCATTGTCATAAGACATAGAGCAATTACTATTACGATTCTGTTTTGATTAATATGGGTAATTAAGCATTCACTGCATTTCAGTCTTTAATTCACTGTCAAGGGCATCGTCGCCCTTTAACCAGAAGGGGGCATGTCTCACATGTAATAAACACACACACACACACACACACACACACACACACACACACACACACACACACACACACACATATTTAACATAAATAATGAGTTCCCCCAGTGCTGCTGAATCTTGCATTTTTGGTGAAAGCATCCACTCCACTAAACCGATAGAAGAACACACACCACTGGAAATCCCAGCAGCCTGTCTCTGCACTGTCCATTCTCTTCACCTGCATGTGGTGAGTTGGAGGAAAACCCAGAGTGGATTTCCAGTGGTGTGTGTTCTTCTATCCATTAAGTAGAGTGGATTATTTTGTCAAAGATTCAAGATTCAAGATTCAAAAGGAGTTTCCAAACACCCCACCCTCTAAAAGGACAAGAGTTTGCACACAAGCAACAACCCCGCCCACACACACAAACCCTGCCCCCAAGCAGGCCCCCACTCACATTAGAATATCTCACTGTTCTATTTATTGCAGTCAACTGTGTGTTTACTCATATGTCCGGTATCAAAAGAACAATATCAGTTAAGCAGGAACAATAAAGTGTTTGTTTGTACAATAACGGCTGCAGTTCAGTGTTTGTGGTGTTTACTCTTCTCTCACACAGACAGTGTACAACATAATCCCATCTGACACAACATTTACTGCAAATTGAAATAATATTAACCTTTGATAAAAAAACACTCCAGACAGAATTCTCTAAAATTGGACGGATGTTCGGTCTGAATGACTATGATAAGTCTGTTTATGGCAGTCAAACTTTATGTAAAACCTTTAAAAAGGGATTTTATGAGGAATTAATTTCACCCTCTTTCAGTGGGCTTAGTGAGTGACCGAGTGATTATGCAGACACACACACACACATACACTCACACACACACACACTCACTCACACAGATCAGTTAATTTACTGCTGTAATCAGCAGTTTGGTGTTTTGATGAGAGTCAGTGGAAAAGCCCCACAGATGAATGAGCTACATCTCAGTGCTCTGAATAATCAGGACACTAATGGACTCTGTAAACTGTAAAAGCAACTGAACCCTGGAGACTGAGAGAGAGAGAGAGAGAGAGAGAGAGAGAGAGAGAAAGAGAGAGAGAGAGAAGGGAAAGGGTGGGGGGAGAATGAAGGTGAGGATGAGAAAGAAAGAGAGTGAGTAAGGGAGAGTGAGGGAATGAAAGAAAGAATGAGTAAGTGAGAACAAGGGACAGAAAGAGAGAAAGGGATCAAAGAAATGAAGAGAGATAAAGGGAGAAATTGAAAGAGAGTGAGATAGAAAGAGGAAGAGAGAGAGAGAAAGAGAGAGAGAGAGAGGAACAATATAAGGTAGAGCATAAAAGGTAAATTATGTTTTCTAATTTAATTGGGAGAATCTGGAACATATTTTGTTTATCTATATTATTTAGGGTCAGCTTGACTCCAGACTGCTTTATCTGTTTATAAAATGACCAAGAAATATCAACATTCTACACAAATCAGTTTTGGATTTTTGGAAGATATTAAAGGAAGCTGTACTTCAATAATTTTCCAAAAACCTTTAACTCCATATCTGAACACACTCAGACCTGTAAGAGTGTAAAAAACACAGATAGATCATTATTTAGCATAATTTAGGTGGTCAATAAAGAAACATTTCTCTCTCTCTCTCTCTCTCTCTCTCTCTCTCTCTCTCTCTCTCTCGCTTATATACTTTTTGCTTTTTACTCAGGTAGTCACTGCTGCAGCTCTGAGATGTTCAGAATCACCTGGATGTTTTAAATCCCTGATGGAAGTGGATTTGAAATCCCAGGGGACGACGTGCAACATAATGTGTTGGTAACTGATTGGCCTAAAGTTTCAAGGAACAGCGCCTGTGTGATTTTACTAATTCCTCAAAAGCATCACAGTTTATGAAGGTCATTATCTGGAGGTTCATGTCAGAATTAAACCACAGGACAGATTAAAAAAAACAACAAAAAACCCCACACCATTCTGTCTAATAGAGGGAAGTACATTACTGTGAGATGGATTTGCTGCAAACCGAGTTCAACTTTTAACCTTTAGCAGTAATTCATACTAGGTTAAAATCAGGACACAATTATTACCCTTAGACTGAAAAAATAACAAATCTTTCAATATTTTTAATCTGTCACGATTTTTAACCCCATATAAATTTAAACCACAGTTATTACTACGCAAGTTATTGCAGATTCATACCATCACTGTAAAACTACACACTGCAGATTCACACAGGTTTAAAATCACCCCACAGTTATTATTATCAGACTCCAACAAGGAAAAGCCTGAACACTTGGATGAGAGTCATTTTAAAATGAGAGATCAGGGGGCTTCGGTCTATTCCTTCTTCAGAGGAGCCAGAATGTCCAACCTTATAATTCATTGGTTTGTTTCACTGGAAGCTTCTGTTCTTCCTGAGAGGATGAAGAGGGAATGCGATCCGACAAACTCAGGAGTAGCACGGCCCAGTTTGCCACAACTTATTCACAGTCATAGATGATGAAAACAGCTATAACCGGCCACCTGTTTGTTCAATCTTTAATGTTCCCTCCTCACCAGCGAGACGGGGCATTACGCAATCGCTTCGGAACACGAACAAGAGAAAGTTCCAATTCTTAAAGTCAGAGGAGGATACCGGATGCTCCCGTCCCCACGTCCCTCAACCTCACTTCCCGGTGGAGTCGGATCAGATCCGTCCGACACCAAGGCGAGTCGTTACGCTCCATTATGCAGACGAGGATTGTCCGGACGGTCCAGCAAACCGATCCTTTCGCAGCCGGCCGTGATGCAACCATGCAGCAACACTCAGCAAAGTCATTTTTATGATGAAATGGCTAATCAGCCCACAAAAAGGCCCTCGGAGGAGAGAAGGAACCTTCTTACGGAAGTCCCACACTGTTTCATCTCCTCGCCTGCTGATGCCAAGTTATTGTACCAAGTTCAAAGCTTCCCTTCACACCAGCAGATGGGCCTACATCAGGGTCGCGTTCTTGGCTGTAGCTGAGGGAACCGCCGAAAGCTCACAAAGCTCGGAAATCACAACTACTGCCGGTAGTGTTGTGTCAGTTCACATTGAAAAAGAACTAGTTCAAAATACAGTTTCTTCACATTCGTAGTTCATTTTTGTTATTTAAACAAAGTTCACGGCTCAAAAATGAACTAGTTCACTTTTTTTTTTACATTTTCAAATAATATAAAATGTCCTTCTATATTACCCCCCTTCAGTCTTCTCCTTCTATGTGTCTATGAAACTTTGTTGCGAATCAGAGGAGCCGACTCCCATCGAGAGAGAGCCACTCCCCGCTTTTTATCAACACACAAACCATTCATATTTGCCGAGTTCGGCTAAAATATAAGGCTGCAAAGTAAGAGCCATTTAGGAGCAGAACGAACTGACTCTTCTTTGGGAGACGTGCAACGAGAACCAACTCTCTGAAAAGTCTCGTGAGAGTGAGCTTTACTCATGGTCAAAGGAGTTATGTTAACTGCATATACAATTTCCATCCATTTTAAATACCCTTCATTTTACAGATCACCCGAGATTTAACAGAAACAGGCCAGTAAATTTTATGTGCTGCAATTAAGAATGAGATTTATGTAATAATACCAATAAACCTGATGTGATTGGAACAAACATCAATAAATAAACATTTATTTATTTATCAAAAAACCTGATCAAACCCTGAATTTTAAATGTACCTTGTTTGATCCAAAGCTTATCGTATTGAAACTATATATGTTTTAACTGATTACATTTCATTGTTTTCACAATTAACACATTTATGCTGATTTTAAGGAATTTGAATGAATAAATTCTAAACATTTTATTATTTAAACAAAATTAAATAGATGCAAATAGATAAAAAAAAATATATATATATATATATTCCATGATTCATTTTTTTGAGTGTGTACAACCCGTAGCTTACATGTATATATACATACAGTACTGTGCAAAAGTCTTAGGCACCTATAAAATTGCTTGAATCTGTTTAATTCAGCAATGGGTTTTTTTCTGCCAGAAAGGGAACATCAGAATAAAGTATCAAGATTTACTTTTTTTTTTATCAGGAGTTGATATTCTGTGAGCTGGTTAGAAAAACACAGGTTCGGTTTCAGATTTCTACTCAGTGTCTCCAATCACTGTGTGGATTTATAAAACTCCATCAGCAGCTCCACCTCATTTACTCTAATGCAGTAAAACCAGCTAGCACCAGGGATCTGACTGTAGATACAGTTCATATATA
>JBBKCR010000031.1:13409339-13422143 GCA_037577295.1 Ladigesia roloffi | reverse complement strand
GTGTGTGTGTGTGTGTGTGTGTTTGTGTTTGTGTGTTTGTGTGTGTGTGTGTGTGTGGGTAAAATATTGATATCCCTGCAATTTCTGTCCCATTTGTTTATTCTAAGAGAACCAGTTCCTCTGAAAACCACTTCTTCATGCACCCTTAAACACACTTTCCAGTAAGTTTTTACACCCCATAGTGAAAATTACATTGAGTTAAATCAACACAAACGGCAGATCTGGGTCTAGAAACAACACACTGCGGTGTGTATTAAGTGAAACATCCCATCACTCACCACATCCAGAAATGTTCTTCCCCATAGCCATGGCGAAATCTCTCTTTTCCAGAGTGTCTGTCGTTATTCCTGCGAGAAAATGTAAAATATCTGTGAGTTGAAGCTACATGAAATAAACTTACTGCCAGATCAAACAGTCCAATTTATTTACACTCCATTAATAGTCACAGCAGCTGAAAGTGTGATGAAACTTGATACCAATAATTTATCACTCCTAACTCATTCAAATGACTGGAGACATTGTGTGGAAAGCTTTCAATGCACAGCTCCCCTGGGCTTGTAATTAAAAAAGGAAACATTTTAAAGTTCTGTTTTTGCATTTCTATCATGTTTATTGACAAGCCAGAAGTGCATCTGAAGTTGGTACAGAATGGAGATAGGGGGTACTCTAGGAAGGGTTACGTTTTTGTATATATTGGATTGGGGATTTTTTGATAACACAAACTATAGAGATATAGCAGTCGTTTATTGTTAGTGTTTTGGTTTTCATTTTTAATTTAAATTATTTAATTTCTTTACATACAACACTTTTTTCTCTTTAATATTTGTTATTTGTCTGTTGTTATACCATTGCTGCTATCTACCAAGCTTTGTATACACTGATATGATACAATATCTGTGTTCAGGAGACACAGGAAAGGACAACAAGAATGACAATGACAATTTTTTTAGACACCAGAAAACCAAAATGTGTATTAGGCGGGGGAAAAAACTCTAGCTTTACACATGAGAGCAATAAAGACCTAGCAGTGATTTCCAGACTGTCAGTGTCAGTACATTGGTTGATGATTTCCCGCAGATGTGTAGTCGTCTTGCAGGCCAGATTGAAAGCCAGTCTGGAGCATATCAGCGCCAAGAACCCCCGCGATCACATGAAAAGGAAATTCGCCTGGCATGCTAAACGTCCCACCACAGCCATGTTTTTGGCACAATGTGTAGATGGAGGCTCTGAAAGGTTCACACAGCCAGCTGATCATTGTTGACTCAATCAAGCTGGAAAAAAACAACTTTACATCATGGTGACCATCAGAATGCCCGCTTCCCTCATGGACCACATGAGGCCAGAGCACTTGATTCTGAGTCCTGATTTAACGAGTGTATCAGTAAACTCAGATATCAGTAAATATAACCGGTGTAAAACTGTCTAGAACTAGTGTTTGTCCTACACTCTCTCTGTTTGCTGCTTTTTCTCTCGGCCACTCTCCGGAGCCCCTCCCTCTGCGGGTTTTCCCCTCCCACTTGTGGGCGGAGACTATCTTGATGTGTATTTTCCCATTTGTTTCTAAAACTTAACATTTTAAAAATGTGTTTTTGCTCTTTATGGTCACTTGTACGTATGTATTTTTAAAATTTCAGCTATGTTTTATATTATCATTTCATGTTTTTAAATTACAGTAACTTTGCATCCCCGCGAACAGCAAGCAACTTCCATGTTTTGCCGCATGACGAAGATTTGCCAGTTGTGGTGCCTCCAGTAAGGATGCTTGTGTTCTAAGGGTTGATCTAACAGAATACAATGTGCTCAGCTGATTTTGCACTTAAAACACATCGCATTACTATTCCTCTGATCCACGAACCACTCCTCCATGCATTTATCGCCAAAACGCTGACAGCATGGCTGCTGATGCAGCACCTGCATGATGAGATTTATGGGCAGATTTACTAAAAGAGGCTCTAATTACAGACGGCCAACTGATATTGTGTGTGGGTGCTGGTGGCCAATTTAGCGGGTCTGCTTACAACTCCCATGCAAATGAATAGAGGCACAACTTTGAAATTAACATAGGGTGAGGGCAATAAGACGCGTTTGTCTCACTTGCTGTTTGTGTGAAAACCCAATTTTCGGAGATACTGCTTCATCAGGAACTTTGCAGTGACTCATGACAGCAAAAACAAGAGAAACTTTTCACTATCGGTATTTAGTGCCTGCAAGATGGGAGAAAACAAACTGGATCGGGTGTCGGGGAAAAAGCTTGAACATCTAATGTGTCAGGCAGTGGAATAATAACCATTTCATATAATAATTTTCTGCGAGGGATCGTTTTGTGGCAGACGTCTGGTTCCATTCGCCACCACTAACATTGTTCTCAAATTCCTTTCGATTTTTGATTCAGCATTGGCCTGTTATGGGAGAAAACAAACTGGATGTCGGGAAAAAGCTTGAACAATCAGGTTGAAAATCTCAAGACTTTTGATTGGCAGTCGACACGCACATGAGGCAAAAGCAGTTATGTTGATTGGTTAAACCAAACTTTTGATTCCAGCGAAGAGGAAAAAGTCATTACTCTCTCTTTTACACAGGGCCAGTACATCACTCTGGTTGAAAGAGGGCAGAGAGTTTGTCCTTCGACGTCATCTTTAGTCTTCGAGCACATCTGGAACGCCTGTAATCCGCCATGCCTCTCCTTCTCACGTCTGCCGTAAATCACTCGGCTCTCTCTCTCTCTCCTCCTCTCTGTCCGTCGGAGAAGAAAGACACTAATGAGGCTCTCCACGCCGACCAGGAAGAGATCGAGGCAAGGTGATTATGCAAACACCGGCTCGGAATTGCTAACAAAGGCTGACGAGGACGAGAAGACGGTGAAGGGCCGGCCTCTTTAAAAATCAAGGAAATAAATAAATAAAAAGCGGGACGAGAAGAAAGTTTGTGCTCCGGACACAGTTGTAAAATCAAGCTTGACACCGACTGCTATTAGTAGCCCATTAAGCAGTTCAAGGACAATAGCTGTCCTCCCATTTGATCATTTATCGCCTAGATCCCCTCGTTAAGCCCGACTTGGACGCCGCAACGCCTCCCGAATATCAATGGGCCTGATAAAGTGGGGCAAATGGGGTGAATAGATTTTCTTTTATTCCTCTTTTTGACCTCAGCAAGGTGGGCCTCATATTTTATAGAGGAGCGCTACCGGGTCCGTCCCGTTAATAAATTATTGACTCTGAAATTTAGTTGCATTTATCTTTAATGAGTCCTGTAGTGATTTTAAGGCCGGCCCGACCTCACAAAGATTTTACAGGAACTGAAGGAAATTGAGGTGAATTTGCTGGATTTCATACCAAGGAGAAAAATGTTGAAATAATTGAATAAAACAAAACCGAATACCTATCACCCTTACCCGCAACCATGCATAATGATGCTTTTCAGTTATTTTGCATGAATTTCTACAAAAAATATGATGCATGTGACACCACAAATATGGAAAGTCTTTTACATATAGAAATGTGAATTCTAACAATTTTTCAACACTCGTGCACAATTGAATGGTCGCTCATATTAATTAAATGTAAAATAGTTAATTGAAGAGCAATATTCCTTTCAATTCAGTGATTATGATGCAAGTAGAACCAATTTATTCCCTAAACAAACCCAACAAATGTCTTCTGAATGTTTATATGTTTCATTCATCCATTTTAAATGGATATCAGAATGAGGTTTTGGGTCAAAAACCTCCTCAAAACTCAACATCTCATGTGTCAGGCAGTGGAATAATAACCATTTCATGTTATCATTTTCTGTGAGGGAGCTCTGAGAGGCAGACATCTGGTTCCATTCGCCACCACTATGTCTCTAGAAAAAGCATTTCCCAACAGTGGACTCAAATTCCTTTCGAATTTTGGACATCAGTCCAGTGATCACCACTCTGTCGGGGGGATTTTCTAACCTTTTTTGTTTTTGGATACTATTTGTTGTATAATTCTGAGAGTAAGTTCTGCACCTGAATATATCGGTCACTCTATACTGACTTAATAGCAGTGCATACATACTAGAATCCATATCAGTTTCTCTATTCTTCATAAAACATTCCATCATCTCTCTCGCTGGCCAGTTGCCTTCCAATAATTCTGCTACAGGATGCTGTCAGGTCACTAAAACTGCTGAGAGGTCACGGACCATCCGTCCATAAATAGACTGTGGCAGCTTCAAAGGTTGAAAGAGTGCATTAACAGCTATGATGGACTAAAGCACCAGCTTGTGTGTGAACAATCCTGGATTGAGATAGAGCTTTAATCTAATAATCTAATATAAATAAATACCTGCTTTAATCTAAACAGAAGGCATCCTAAGGACAATGCCTATGTTTTCTGACATGGTGAGGAAGGTTCTCTCTCTCTGCCAACAGAATGACAGGAGTGCGGTAAGAGCCCAGGGTCAGAATAGCTTTCGAAAGAGTCACACTGACATCTGGCCCGGAAAGTGATTCATCGCTGCCACTTGAAAGGAGCACAACTCGACCTGTGAGGAGGTTCTTCTGGTGCTGCAGAATAAAGATGAAGCTCATTTCATCACTTTTTCACTTTCCTTCTCCAAAGGCTTCATCAGAGAACCCACTAGCCAGGGTAATGTAAGAACTTCTGGAATAATAGAGGCTCAGTAATTTGCCCCAACTTGACAAAAGTTAATTTAATGTATGGAAAACCTTGATATGTATTATTATTATTATTTATTTTATTTATTTTTTATTATTATTGGCTGTGATCATAACCACGTTAACAGCTGTTTTGACAGCTGGCTATTTCTATAATTGTCATATCCCAGAGTTCAATTTGTTATATGGACTTCTATTATGAAGTGGGTGTCGAGTTTCTTGTTTATTAATCATAGCTGGGGTTTGTGTTCAGAGTATTTCAGGGTTTGTGTTCTTGTTTCATATTGGGTGCTTCCTTCACAGAGTTGTCTGAAGGCCCTTGTGCCTTTTTTTTTTGTTTTGATGAATCATTAAATAAAAACTAAAATGGAAACCTGCAAATGCACTTCCTGATTGTCGTACACCCAGAGTGACTTGACACTAATACATGTTTATGAATGTTTATGTTGGTTTGTGCCATCTGTTAGTGAGAGTTTATGTAGGTTGGGTGTTCTGTAGTCTTGTGAAAACTGCCTCCAGTTAATTCTCTTTCCTCGTAAAATTTGCTCTGCCCGTGGCCAACCATGGATATAATGACTGCGGTGCTCCAGGTGGACCGTGGTGAAGACACTGAGTAGAACACTGCACACAATCCATGGTGGATTTTGTAAAAGTGTCTAGTCCCAGTTGCCACACCTCTGGTAAGTCACAAAGTCCTCTGGCTTTGCAGAGGCTGCCTCTGTGTTTTCTGCTGCCTCACCTTGCTGAGTGTGTTGAGAGACTCCTGGAGTGTGGAGGGGCTTGCTACAGTCTAATACAGTCTCTTTTGTTTCTAGTAGGAAGCCATCCATCACAGGAGCCTAATATGGTCTTCAGCAGTGACGGCACTATAAATAAACGGCGTTACTAACGCCGATACTTTTTTCAGTAACGAGTAATCAAACCAGTTACTGTTTCCCCCGTTACAATGCTGTTACCGTTACTGACAATAAAATGCCTGTTACTGTAACTGAGAACACTGATGCGGTTTTCCTGCATCATTTTCCAGCAGCCATTTCTCTTTAGTGTGTGTGTATGTGTGTGTGTGTTCAGGGCCGGGGCGGGACACATAACCAGAGATGATGATTGGTGTATCTGTACACGTGGAGTAACTGAGAAGGCGATGCTTGGCTTAGATTTAATACATTTCCATGGTTTGCCAATCAGGCAGAGTAGGTGGTTCTACATGGGGGCCAGGCTTCCTAATGCACCCCTGCTCTGAACAGCCAAATATTTAAATATAATATTTATAATCTGGACATGCGTTGGCTTGAAGAAAGAAACTAACGCTACGTGTGTTTTACATAAACTACTTAAAGCGCTACACGCGCGAGCTGACACACACCTCTCACCCCGCCGCAATATTTTTTATTTATTTTATATTAAATTTGATATTTTTTAAGTAACACAATAATTACTTTGCCTGGTAATTAGTTACTTTTATAACAATGTAACTCAGTTACTAACGCAGTTACTATTTATGAGAAGTAACTAGTAACTATAACTAATTACTTTTTTAAAGGTACTTGCCCAACACTGGTCTTCAGTGCATCAGGGTTCACTGGGGCAACACAGGAATGGGCTCCTGACTCATAGAGGAGAGGAGTGGAGGAACAAATGATGCAAAGATGCTGCAAGGTCTCACAGGTCTTCTCCAAATGGGAGGGAGGCTTCCCTTCCCCCCTGCCTCCCTTATCTCTTGGGATAAGGGGCACCAGTATGACACCATTTTATAGACCAGTTCAAATACTGTGTCCCATCTTTTTCCATCAGATACAGAACAGAGGAGCTTTCTGCGTTTCTCTGTTTACATCCACTCTCTCACACTCTTAAAAATGTGGTTTCTTAACCTTTACAACCAACATAACCCTGGTCATCAAATGGCATACAACTCCTTATATGGAGGCTCCCCATGTTTGTGTCGGTGCTGGAGGTGTCAGACATCATGCTGAACTTTGTTTGGCATAAAGAGAAATAGAAATATTTATCCTTCAGTGCAAGACTGTCAAAGGCAAATGAACATAGTTATCAAAATGAACAGATTTCTTTTATTTTTAATTTGAGAACCAACATAAATAATGTTTAGAACCCCAAAAGGGACACAATTAGACAAAACAGGTACAACAGCTTTTGGCTGGAAGGACCCTATTTTAAGAAGTTGAATCTCCAGAACTAGATTTGGTGACAGGAATGCTAAATCATTATCCTGAATACATGTTTAGCAACTTTCTCTTTTGCCTTTGAGGTTTCTACCTTAGCCTCGTCTCCACATTCCCAGTAATGTCTTCCTCTCTGGTTCCCTCTGCACCACTAACACAGAGGTGTGTATCGCAGGGCAAACCGAGGAACACCTGCCTCTCTGGACTTCACATCGCTGACCCTTGTGATAGCTTGAGGTTTCTCCCTCTCCAGGTAGGAGGCACCACCAGAGCACTGGACTCCAACTTCTGGTCCTCTGCTGTTCTGATCCTGCTCCTCTGACCTGAGTCACAGATCCGGCCTCTTCGGTATCAGCTTCTGATTAAACTTCTCTGGCCTCAGCAAAGCCAACCCGTCTAATTTGGCCTGTTCCCCAACTAAATGTTGCCCAACTTGTTTTTCCATTTATGGAAATATTCTCATCCTATTTGTTCTACCATCCCGGATGTAATGAATGTGTATAAATTCCATTGAATAAGTGTCTGAAGGAGCATGTGTTGAAATATAATTTTGGGAACCAGCCCTGGTCCTGGTGACAAAATCTAAAATGGGTTCTTGTTCGTTTCAGTTGCTATTTTGATTTGCTTCATTTTAATCAAAACGTTACTTTCACTTAATTAAACCAAGTGAAGAGACTCAAGAGAAGAGACACACTTCATCGTGTTTAGTGGAGAGCACCCTCAGTCCTCAGTACCTTTCTGGTTGTAATCCCAAATATGTTGAAACTAAAGCTTCTCCTGATGGTACCTGGTGTCCACCTTAGTTTTGATCTATTTATTATAACTAACTTATGCAGTTTACAATGCCTTTTGCTTCACAATATTAAAGCAATGAAGGTTGAGAAACCCTCTGAAAAACATTCACCCCACACACAAACAAGCAAAATCTAAATCTTCAGTATCATGAAAAGCCCTTAGAAGACTGTACCAGTAAACTCTCATTTTAGTATCTGACCCTTCAATGGAGGCAAGAGAAAAATATCCGCCCAAAAATATCAGATGTCATTTATCAGCCTCTATTTTGAAGCTTCCTGTCTACAGTAACGGCTGCTGATGGACAATTTTCAATAAATCCATCCTGCTACAATGCAAACTTTTCAGGAACACTTCTGAGGAACGTCACAAAGAGGTCAAAGTGAAACTAGTCCAATCCAGAGTGTATCAGTGAACTCTGATTTCCCTAAATATTACCGGTGTAAAACAGTCTAGAACTGGTGTTTACTCTCAGAACTGTCGTGGAACAATCGGCATTTATTCTTTTATGTAATTCATTTTTTTGAAGGATTCAGTTTTATTTTGTACCCATTGATTCACTATTTGATTATTTGTGATTTATATAGTTACACTAGAATTTATTAATTATAAATTCTTAGGTAAGGGTTATTGATAAGATTTGACTAAGGGACACTTAGATTGGCTGACTAGCAACGAGAGGTCCTGGGTCGAAGTGACTTCTTAGTTGTTCATAACAATGTATGTTTTGACAACAGTAAAAGTCGGTAAGCAAGGACGATGCATATAAAATTTCAATGAAATTTCTGTTTGAATCTTTGAGCAAAAAGGGACTCTGTTGTTCATTTCCGTGAATCTCTAACACCTGAGAACAATTCTCCCTGGCTGAACGGGAAATTCCCGTTGTATCAGTGTATCAGTGAACTCTGATTTCAGTAAATTGTCCCCTCTTTCAGTGCATCTGAAAGTTCTCCTGGGCTGATAGACCTTGTGTTTATTTTTGTTTGTTTGTAAGAAAAGATTTTTTTTTTCATTTTCATTGTTTATTTCTATGCATAATCCCGTTTTTAAAGCCACAGTATTTAAATTACAATAACTGGTTCTAGGTGATATAGAAACACCAAACAAAACTCATGCCGTCTGACACATCAAGAATCTACACAAACTTCCATATTAACACTGTTTTGCTGTATGAAGACAATATACCTTTACACTTCTGCCTCTTGCATTCTAAGGGTTAAAATAAACCTGTAAATAATATTTAAGCCATGGATCAAATAAGTTTCCAAGGGTTTTCAAAACAAATCACAGGATTTCACTGTTAACAGTCCAGTTTAACACATATTTCTATAAAATATAGCCTGGAAATCTATAGCAAAATCAATCTGAGATCAAGAAAAATATAACCTCAGTAATAAATCTTTAGTCTGGACGGTTAAAACTACAAGCTCTTTTGAAAAAGCAATACAAGAATACTACAAGAGAGCAATGGTAATATCTGGAAAAAAATTAATGTAAAAGAGCAGTAATAACAGTATTTTTACTATGTAATAACAGAGCTATTACATGCTATTACTCTGCTGTCGGTTATCTGTGAGGCTGATGGAACGAACGCCGGCCCGTTTAAATGAATTTAGCCTCCTGCTGACTTGAGGCTACTGAATAATCCAGTTTATCTAATTATTCTGCCCAGCTGGACGTCTTGATACATCCTTTCCAATCTCTCTCGCTTGATTAGGCCTGAATGCGTGCTGGATCGCCCTTTGCCGTGCAGAGATTGGCGCCTTGTTGTGATGGATGACAACGAACCAATTAAAGCCATCATTATGCCAATTAAGCAGTGTGAGTGCTCAGATGCAAGATGAAGTCCAGGAGGCTTGTGGGAGGCATGAGTGTGTTAGTGAGTGTAAGTGTGTGTGTGCGTGTGTGTGTGTGTGTGTGTGTGTGTGCTGAGGGGGCTGTTAGCAAGTTAACCCCCGCAGGACCTGCCTGATCAATGTGGACCTACTAAAGCTGAAAGAAACTGGGGGAGGAGTGGAGGGTTAACTGGTGACCACCAGCGAGGGACGGAAGGAGACGGAGGTTTAATGGGGAATGAGCTGCTGGATAATAAGAAGTGACGTTTCAGCGGCGGCCTCCGGTGGGGGGGCAGGGTTCCACCAGGCAGCATTAACACGGATTGTTAGCGCGGGTCACATTGGAACCTGCTGGGGGTTCGTGGGCTGAGTTGGCATTAGCCTTAGCGGCTAGCCGTGTGTGCGGTGGCTTCGCAAGTGGCTGCTCCAACAGAGAGCCAGATGACATTAAGCTACAAATACAAAATAATACAAATTTTCTCAGCCGTGACACTAGCAGTTGGGATTTGAACAGGCCCGTAGCCATGGGGGGGGGGGTTGGGTGGTTCGAGCAAACCTCCCCCACACCCAGCCAAAGGTCCCATGTTGATGCATGATGCATAACAATTGGAATCCCTTATAAAATCTAAACCAAACTGAAGCCCTAATAACCACTTCTGTCCTTGATGGCACGTGACATAAAACAACCCATCAGTATGTGGCAAAAAGAGCAGTAGAGACGGAAGAGAAAGCAGCAGCATTCAAAAATGGCTGCCAAACAGAGTAAGGCTGTTTTACCTCAAGATCTGATACATAACATTAGACAACAGTTTTTTTTTTTTTTTACACAAATGCGTCCGGTCTCAGTCTTTTTCTTTTTCACACCTCAGTTTACATCGGAAAGGCATTTGTTTTCAGTAAAAATAAAAATGAAGGAAATAACCTAAAAGTTTTAGGTAAAATTGTACTGTTACTGAATTTTTTGCCACACCACAAAGTTCCTCCAGCTGACCCCGGCCTCGCGGCGGCACTGAGGGAGGTGAGCCTGGGAAAGACAGCTCTGCTCTTTAACTCAGCTTTATGCTGAATATTTGTCAAACACATCTAAATGAAACAATTAAGGGTTGAGATTTATGTAATAATACCAATAAACCTAATATGATTTGAATAAACAACGGCAGATTTATCTATTTACCATAAATCTTTCAATAAACCTCATGTAAACAATCTCATGAATTTTCGATTCAGAGCTCATATTTAAACAATATTTGTATGTATAAATTCTATTGTTTTCACAACTAACAGATTTTTGCTGATTTTAAGGAATTTAAAGATTTAAATAAAAATCAAATACCTAAAAATAAATTATGCCTTGATCTGGGAATTTCGAGCCATTCTACAAATGTGCAACAACTTCTGGTTTGCAAAAGGAACATTTTTTATCAGCAGTGTTCCCTTTAACACAGTTGCAAGTAAACAATGTAATCATGTCAAACACATGACCAAAGCTATTTGCCACTGCAGGGCATTCACTTTGAATCTAGTTTGTCTCCTTTATAGCCCAGAGCATGGGGTGGAACCATTATAGCAGTTTTAAAGATGGACCAACTCCATGTGAAAGTCTATGTACCTGAATGAATTGTCATTCAAGTCCCTGTCAGTGTAATGCTCAGGCGTCCCATTATTTTTGTCCACACAGTACTGGGACTCCTCGAGTATTCGGTAGTGAAAAACATACTCGAGGCTTTGGTGGGAGGGGGCTGAATGTATTCTTATCTTGTATTCGCCATCTTGGATTCAGAAATCCATATTTTCAAAGTAGAATTATAAATAAACAAACCGCTAAACACGGCTTTTCTTTTTCTGCCCCTATAGCCACATGGCCCGTTTTGAATTTGCCGCGAGACCCGGCTGACCGGCACGCCCCTCTGCCGAGTATCTCGTTCAAAACTCACACAAACGTCTCAAAACCAACTCTAATGAATTTTTCTACCACCAGCCATTTGTAAACACTTGCGGCGAAGTGCAAAATTAACAATTTTTCTTACTTTTTTTGCATGTGTCCACTGAGCAGGCACTAATCTGCCTCAAGGTGTGTGCCTGAGAGGTTTGAGGTGTCCCAAAAATAATAGGACAGCTTATGTTTTTTTTTCTCAAAATGGCAACTTGAATGCCACCCCGCCGGATGAATATTCGAATTTTTGAGTATTCGAGTACAGCCCTTTTATAAATGGCTTCACACTATTCTTTGTTTATCACTGTATGGATTTATGTCTGGAATCTGTAGTTGCATCCATCTGTCTGATTATTGTATTATTGGCTGTTTTATTTTTTCTTGCATTGTCTGGCTTTGTTTTCCAATTTAGATACCAGTAAATTATTTTTTTAATTTATTAATTGATTTTAGTGGATGTGATTCTTTCTGGCCTCTCTGGCTTTACAATATCCCCTTCATCCATCCATCCATCAATCTATCCCTCCATCCCTCCATCCATCCATTCATTCATTCCAAGTTGTTATTTGTCCTCACTGCTCAGTTTTACATCAGGTCTTCCATAATAATCCATTGACTGATTGATTACCTGACTAGTTAATTACTAATTGATTGTTTCTTTGGTTCCTTTTTTTATTCATCATTTCTCACCTGCAAAGATCACCTAATACAATTATGACTGTAATTATCATTACAATGTAGAACATCAGATGGGTTGGAGTAAATAGATAAGTGATAAATAATGGTGGTGTGTAAATATTATAAATGGATTTGCACTATTCGTTGTTTATCACTGTATGGATTTATGTCTGGAATCTGCAGCTGCATCCACCTGTCTGATCTTTCATTATTTGTTGTTGTATTATTTTCTTGCATGGTCTGGCTTCGTTTTCTGCTTTAGATATTAATTCGTTCATTCATTCATTCATTTTAGTGCATGTGATTATTTCTGGATTCACTGACTTCATATCATCCCATATCAACCCACTCTCCATCCATCTATCGATCCATCCATCCCTCCCTCCCTCCATCCATTCATCCCTCCATCCATCCCTCCCTCCCTCCATCCATCCATGAGTCCCTCCTTCTACCCATCCATCTATCAGTCCCTCCTTCTACCTATCCATATATCCATCCCTCCCTCCATCCAACTATCCCTCCCTCCATCTATTCATCCATCGATCCATCCTTCCATCGCTCCCTCTATCGATCCATTCATCACACTCTTTCCCCTCCCTCCCTACCTCCCTTCCTCCCACCCTCCATCCATACATCCCTCCCTCCATCCATCTATCCATCACTCCAACCCTCCCTCCATCTCTTTCTCCCTCCACCCATCAACCCACCTACCCATCCCTCCCTCCCCTCCTCCCTCCACCCACCTAT
>JBBKCR010000031.1:13243643-13265208 GCA_037577295.1 Ladigesia roloffi | reverse complement strand
TTCCCTCACATGAAAACGTTTTTTAAATGTGCGCCGCTGCTCGCTCCTGCTTATGAAAGAAGCTGCGTGTGGGCGCACTGTCAACAGGCGTCCATATTATAGCTTTTGAACAATGCGCAAATGACTAAAAGACTGTTTTTTTCTGGTCAGTGGCGCAATGACTTTCACTTCTCATATTATAACAAATTTGCGCTATGTGCCTCACCACCCCTTCTTTCCAGTGTCTCGCCCCACCCAGCGCATTGTCATCTGGTAAAATCACAGCGCAGATTTCTGGCGGATAATTTCTGGTTATGCACTCTCACAATATAGCAATGATGGGTTGCGCAAGTGACGAAAGCACGTTGCGCCGTGTGTATTATTGGGCCCAGTATGTCTTAAATTAACATTAGCCAAAATGTCCCACTGCACTGACAGAACTATTTGGTCCAATTCCAAGGATTTATGTATTGTAATTGCATATGAAATGGCCATCTATTTGAATTAATTAAAAGAAAAAGGCCAATAAACTTTATGTGCTGCGTATTTGTCAGTCACATGTAAATGAAACAATTAAGAATGAGATTTATGTAATAATACTAAAAATGTGATGTGATTGAAAAAAAATAAACAACAATAGTAGATTTATGAATTTATCATAAATCTTTAAATAAAACTAATGTATACAATCACATGAATTTTAAATAAATAAATCTTGCTTGATCCAATCTGTTTTTAACAATTTCATTGTATTCACACTGAACAGATTTATGCTGATTTTAAGGAATTTTAAAATATGAATTCTAAAAATGTAATTATTTAAATACAATCAATTAGATTTAAAAAAATAAACGACGCCATGAGTCATTTATCTGAATCTGTGTCCCCAACACATGTTTGCTTCATAAACAGATTTTTGGCATTTTTTGGCAAACGTATGAGTACATCAACACTTTATGTCCTTTTACTGATACTCTGATGGTGTTTCCATAATGATGTGTGTGCAGTCAATCCGAATGCAATTCATCCAAAAATAAGGGCAGGATGGAGTTTTGTTTAGATAGTTATAGAAAAGAGGGCAGCATGCAGTAAGGTACAATCCCAGATGCTGTTGTATTGTATTGCGACTAAAGAGAACAGGCATATACACCAAGTACTCTTGGTCCAGATGAGGTCACATAATGTCATCTATAAATAGGAATAGAAAACATATGTGTTTCAAAGAGTGTGGACTTCTACAAGCTGTCAGAAGAGCTTCAGTTTGCCTTGACACAGATTCTTCAGGCTTATAGAACACTGCCCTATAAAAGACCCTGCTGCTGGTTCAGTGTGGAATATATTGCAATAGTTTGAGTGAAAATACTATGAAAATGCTATCAGAGGGGCCACTCTAAAGTGTAAACAGCAATTCTATTTATGTGTTTGCTCAATCAGCATAATAGTTTGTAACAAATTGGATACATTATACTGATTAGGAAATTAATCAAAATCTCATCTTCATTAGATCATGTTCTTTACACATTGGAAAAGTGATGACGGCAGTTAAGAATCCCCTTCATTAGGGGGACCATTATCATTCGGTTACCATAGAGCTTCTTTCTCCCGCCACTTTGTTCTTTGATTCTTTGTAAACTGGTTTCTCTTCTTTTTGCATTAACACAGTCATTGTATTTTTTATGCATTCAACCACAATTCCCTGCCCTGTTTACTTAGATGTTTACAGTACTGTGCAAAAGTCTTGTATCTTTATATCCGTTACATTTCTAATCAGTTCTCTGAAACTGGGTCAGTTCAGGTACTGGACTAGAAATGAGAGTCTCTGAAAGTCCTTCAGGAAATCTGGAGAGCTGTTCCTGGAGAACACAATGACATACAACAAAGTTTGGATCTTTTGGAAGTGCACTCATGTATCTGCATCATCAATGAGATGTTAAACAAGATCTGATGGACCAGGCGGTGCAGTGGAGTTCAGTGAGCTTTTCAATCTGCAGGGATTCTTTGAGTGTGTCCGAAATCACGCACTAGGCTCAGTGCACTGCAATGTAGGTGTAGTGCACACTGCCGTGGGTTAGTGCGGATTGAAATCGCACACTAGACGTTTTGGACTAAGTGGAAGTGATGCACGAACATCTCCGACGCGCGAAAATATCTGCCGGTTTTCATTTTATTGTGTTGACCTTCTACAACAATGCCAGTGGAAGCGACGTCACGTCCAACATCGGCACAGGATCCTACTCTGAGTGACTGAGCATGGTACTGTGCTTACATTTTCATGAGTGACTCCAACAATGATTTGCACAAAGTAAAGCTTTTATGCACTGCATTTGTGAAACACAGGACCTTAGAGTACAGTGTATTACCTCACATTATAGTTTGACAATTAAAAGCACAATCAGCATACAAATTCATGTGTCTGTGCCCGTCACTCCAATACGTATTAGTATAAAGTGTAATTCACAACACTGGTAAAACTGCTTTTGATATGCAGAAATATATTGAACAAATTATCATTATGAAAGAAATGTTTGGAAAAGTGCACAGATTAAGGCTATTTAAGAGGTAAAACTACTTAATTATTCCGCTTTTAAAATTTGCCCCATAAATAACTGAAACTCCTGATAAAATGCCTTATGATTAGGAATAAAGGGTGTCACACGTACTTCTAATCCCTTTTTATTAAGGGATTGGTTAACAAATTAACAGCCACTTAAAGAAAACCAATTATAGTTATAGGAATCACAGGTAGAAACACGCTGTACAATGAAATAAGGAATATAAATACAGTGATACAGCAAACTTGTATATATTTTATTGAAATTAAATTTCTCTTGTCTCCCCATTACATCTACTGCACTATGCTGCACATATTCTGCATGAGCAAAGGGGACCTGCTGGAGTCAGATGCTGATGTAGAGGTCAGGAGGGCAGTGGACCGACCAGCACCAGCACCTCCAGGAAACGTATCTGGAGCTGTTGAAAGACAGAGGATGGCAATGACCCGTTATACACCAGATTATGACTACATTTAAATGTACCCCAGATTATATTTTACAGTGTGAGTTTAGATTAGAGTGTAGTGTGAGTTAAGATGAAAATCCAGACAATAAATAATGTGGCTTATTCTTTATATTTTTAAATATAATTATTCGATTGTAATATAATTATTCTCAGTACAATATTATTACATTTTAACACTGAACACAAAACTCTTCACACTATTTTACGAGGATGGCTGTGAGACATTCCACTCTACCTGCTGCCACCCTCCCTCCCCTCTTAATTCCCTTTTCATCGTCTCTCTGAGTCACCTCTCATCCCTCTCCAAATTCTCTTGATAGCTCATCTCCTCCCATTCCACCACCTGCATTGTTTGATCTGGAGATTTAACAGTAACTGCCTTTTAGGCCACACCAACCACACAGAAACTCCTGTCCCAATACTTTTGACCATATAGTTAACGTAAAACAGGAGTGTGTCCCAATACTTTCGACCGTATCGGACAGCTGTCTCCCAATACGAGACCTCAGTCCACGAGTAAGTAAATGTATACAAACTACAACATAAGGCATTTATAACGTATAAACAATCTACGGCCACCGGTCTGCTAAAAACTGCAAACATTTACCCGTGCAAACTTTCGGTATACTTGCAGACTGGCTGTGTGACAGGCTACACATGAGTAAAATCATTTTATTAATGTTAATTACATTTTTACGAACCGGTTGCCTCCAGTTGTACTTGCCGTCCGTTTCTGTCCGCCATTATTCCCCTCTGAAAGTTTAAATATGGTGTCCGTATAGTGCGTTTAGTGTCCATGCTCTGCACACTGCATTTTCTAGCCAAACTTAGGGCAGCATCCAGTTATTCGGAAAGTTGTACTGTGAATGCACTACGCACTAAATTTGCGCACTAAAAGTGTGCAAGTGCGCGATTTCGGACACACTCTTTGACTCCTAATGCACTGAGAGAGTCAAGTTTGCCCATGACAGGCCAGAGCACCCGGCTCTAATGAGCTCATCAGGAACTTCGCATTAACTCGGAATACCTGCAACAATAAACAATGCAGCCTCATGCATTATTCAGCTCATGCCTGTAATGCAAAGATGCACATTTGACACAGGCTGTTGTGTAGGAAGAGGCTGGTTTCTCCAAACTCCCAGCAGCTAAGGGACCTTTTACGGGTGCTTTCCAAATACTGACGCCTTGTTTGGGAGTATGTATCTTCCGCTGCTGTAAGGATAGCCATGCATTCCTAATCCTTGGTCAGCTGTGAGCATTATGCAGGTTTTCCCCTGCCGCCATTAAATGTGTGGCTAATTGGTATTCCTCCGTGCTATCGGCCAACTCCCCTGGACGCTGGCGCCTCCATAAATTTGAATACATTTCGCAGCATTAATGAAGTCCATAGCATCTCTTGCATCTGACCTGCTCCGCCTGTGTGTGGCCAGGTCTTGGAGCGCGGCCTCTGTCTTTTGAAAGGAAGGTGCAGGTCATAGATTACAACCACAGAAGCCTTTTCCAATTAGAGAAAGGATCCTTCTCTGCCTTGTACCAGAGAGGGAGGCACAAAGGATTCTCCAGCACTGCTGTTGCTGCACAGCTGGAAATGCACACCTCTAGAGGTGGCGACGATGCTATATTATGAGTTGGCCCTTCAGGGATTTTTACAAACAGCCTGCACATATGCTCTGTTTAAATCTTATACAGACATTAATTAATCGCCCTCATCCCTTAAGCATTAACCACGTCGGCTCCCATCGGTCACACACCTCACCCTCCACCACCTTCCATGTGTTTTTTTTTTCATTCTGGGGAGTTTTCTCTGACATTTTATATACACACTTGCACTGCCTGTGTCTGTTTTTCCATCACATTTCTTTGCTAATTGCAAGCAATCAAAAGAAAATGTGTGAAATCATTGTTGCACTTTTTTTACCACCCAGCATTTAATCTCCATTCCACTGACTTTCAGCAATGAGGATGCTTTGTGTAATAATGTTGTCATGTAAGTTTTGATTTTAAATAATGATGTAACTCTTCTTACTGAAGAAGACAATTTGATAATGAAGATGAATGTTGGAGTGAAAGATACCCAAACAATTAGCATTTTTAAAATGTGAAAATTAACAGAGACTGTCATGTGATTCCGAAATGTAGGTATCAAACAAGGACGCAAAAGACGTGAGAGTGTTTCAGGGGAACTTCATTATTAGTGTATGGGGGCTGGAGTCACAAGGGCTGTTACATTTTTGCTAAATGAAAATTTTAACCCTTGATTAGCCCTCCTGTTCTGTAGTAAAGGTCATTATTCAGGCTTTGCAATACATTAGTGAGGCCGGGAAATAACGAAATTGCTATCTTTTTTTAATGGCAAGTTTGAAATTAGGGGTCTATGTGGTTCAGTCAACATCAGCAACACCGGTGAATAATTTGCCAAAAAATGTCTCTACAATGTCAGTGTTCACAGTGACAATGTTATTTCCTGTTAAAAGAACTGAAAAGTGTGTCCCTAACCATGACTCTCTTGATGCAACTGTATTCAGTTAATGTCCCTTTCAACTCATGGTCATCCATCAGAGTGCCAGAGGTTGAACAGTAATTAATGACTCCAGGTAGATTATACTGATTGCACCATTCCAGTCAACAAACAACTTTACAAATAATTATCTTGGGCTTGCTCTGTGATTTCAGCATCCTTCATGGAAAGAGATTACAAAGACAGACATTACAAAGATGAAAAGTTGCACTTTTCAACAGACTGAGAGGGTGTCGTGGAAAAATCAGCATTTATTATTTTGTGATTCATTTATACTTTTGAGATTCATTTATTCTTTTATGTGATTCAGCTCTTTTAAATGATTCAGTATTCATTTGATTAATTGTTTGATTCACTGTGATCTATGTAGTTACACTGAGAGTTTTTAATTATAAATCCTTAGGTAAAATCAAATAATATGCTGCTGGCACGTAGGTTTAAAGTAAGTAGAAAATAGTTAGAAACAGCACATTTGGTGATAAGAATTGACTCGTGGACACTTAGCTTGGTTGCCTAGCAACGAGGGGTCGAAGTGACTTCTTATTTGTTCATAACAAGGTGTGTTTTGACAACAATAACTCCTGAAAGTCGGTAAGCAAGGCCAAAGCTAACGTAAATTTGAGTAAAATGTTATGGGAAAATCTTTGTAACTCAGAGCGGAACAGACTATGATAATGCATAGGTGACTGAGGGTCTCTGTGTTTCTATTTTTCCTTTCTGTTCTCCATTCTGGCAGAATGCAATTAAATCTCTGTTTGATTAATCTGAGCAAAGACAAAAGACTCCTGGGCGATTTTTCTGGCTTACTGGCCATAACAATACTGTAGAACAAGAGAATTGCCATAACAATACTGGCACCCATCAGACGGGACTGGTCGGGATCGATTCGTCACTGGATCTTGGCAACTGGTATCAGAATTCTCATACCCCGCAACTATAGTTATTTTGAGGGAAGAAAGGGAGGGAATCCGGAAGGCGAACCAAAACACGACCGGAAGACCAAAACGAAGGTAAGTCATGGCCAGACTTGTGTTGCACTAGTCGCAGGATGGGAAGTGTGCAGAGTAAGACGAAAAAAGACACGGAGGGCGCGTCAGCAGAAAATGCATCTAAACTTGAACTTGCCAGCGCCCATTTCCCATTATATTATCATATGAAATCACGTTATGGGATCCGAACGCATTGTGCGATCTTAAAACTTAAGCTAAGGCGTCTCGAACTCGCAAATCAATCCGAAAATATTTAAAAGTTCTGGGTTCTGTGGCAAAACTAAAACACGATCCATTGTCAAACCTGACGTGGGTTGGTGCGCGTTTAATATGTGGCAAGCTGAATCAAAATGCTAATAAAACTTTGAATAACCTAGTCTCTACAGTAAAGCACCTTAGTGAAGAAAAAGTTGAGATGCAAAAGTCACAGTCCCCGGTAGAGGGAGACAAGCAGCCACCACTCATTTCATTTTAGATGAGCCAATACCAAATTCGCAGACTCACACTGGCCAAATACCTCCTGCATTCAGTGCAACCCTGTCTCCTGATCGAAACCACACGATGGTGCACCTCAGTGAGGAAGATGACGTGACCTACCCCGCTAGACAGCGAAACCGCGGCCCTCTTGGCATTGCTTCGCAAGATGCTGCTCCTCCCCCCTACAAGCCCCGGGTTCTTAAAACTTGTGATACTGCACACAAATCACCCCTACAAGCCCCCAAAATGACACGCAATGGTCGCACCTACAGTGTGGGTGCTGAACTGGACACCGGTGTGCATGGATGTGACTTTCCTCTTCAAGTGACTATGATGGAGGTGTTTGGGGCTAATAACAGACACCACCTTTTGTTCAGGCCGTGGGCAAAGCGCGAGATGTTGGAAGCAGCTGAGGCTTTAGATGATCCAGTTAAGCATGGGGGTAAAAAGTTGCCTGAAGTTGGACTTCTGTCAAACCTATAGGCCAACCACACATGAATTGAGGCACATTCTAATCCACAAACTGCAGCTCTACTTTTACAAAATCACGGGGGCTTTCACCGATGAATCACTGGAGTTAAGGCATACCCAGTGGGGATCTAAGTACAACAATTCATATGTTAATGCCCTCAATATGCTGCAAGCTGCAGTAGAAAACGGATTTCCCCTGGTGCTGGACATTTCTCAAAATTCAACAGTGCGTCAAAAAGGAGGGCGAAAGCGCTGAAGAATATTTACTGCACCTAATTAAAACACATAACACACATTCCGGCTTGGCAAAGGTAGATTTACAGTCTGCGGTAATAGAATCTTCAGAACAGCACTTTAAAAGCGCCTTTCTGCATGGTTTACAGAACAAACTAGCTGCCATGATTAAAGAATCGTGTGTGGACTGGAAAACATGCAGAATGAAAACTTTGGTTGAACATGTCAAGCATGCTGAGTATTTAATAAGAACAAGGGGACTGAAGAAAATGGAGAAATCTGAGGCTCATTTTCAAAAAGCTCAGATGACTCTTTACAACGCCGTAGCAAACAGCAAGGCGGGACAGAGGGGAGGACCAAGGGGGAAGGGCAGAAGGAGGAGAGGAAACAGGGCGTGTCGGATTTGTGCCATTGGGTGAAATCATGTTTGCAATGCGGACCTTGTGATTTATGCAATGAAAGGGGCCATTGGCAAATGGAGTGTCCGACTCATCAAGGGGGGCAGCCATCCAATGTGATTCAACCAGCGCCGCACGTTCTCCCACAGCCGCCAATGGTGGTTCAGCAGACCGCACTCATATCAGCCACTCATACCAGCCAGTGGCCTACCAGCAGCAGCAAATTCCACAACAGCACCAAAGTCAACAGCAGAATTTCTGACTAGGTCCAGGTTTGGCAGGCCAGTGCACTTCCAATTTACACACACAAAGGGAGGTTTCTGATTTTAATTCTGAAAACTTAACTAAAAAAAAAAAGTAGATCAGGAAGTAGACTCATGAACTTTTCTGTATAAATTGTTCCCAAATGCCAGCTTAATGCCAACCATCAACCTCACCATTATGGCCATTCCAATTCCATTTTACCAATATGATCATTCTTATATGTTGCTTAAACACTTGTTTTTTATCTCAAACAGGTGCCCTGTTAATATTCTAGGTAGAGATTTGATGTGCGTTTTGGGAATTGAGCTGGCATGCGGGGCAGAATGTTTAACTATTTCAACTGAGGGGGATTTGGGAGAACCAAACTCGCCGTTAATCGTGTATTAATGGGAATTTTACGGGGGAGATCCGGACTGGTGTAATGAAGGTCTGGCACCAGAGAATTCTGTCGTTAGAGAATCTTGTAATTTTCATTCAATAGCAAGAGTTGCTTCAGAAATTATTGAGGATTACGAATCTGTGTGGAATGTTGGTACTGTGGAAAAGCTGACAGTGGGAAAGATATATGCAGATCATGGTTTTGTAGCACTCAGAGTCTATTTGACTGCTTATCAGTTGATGTCATACAAAATGTCGGGGTCCACCCCGCACGTGGGCTTAGCGAAGGCACCAGGTCAGCCTTGGGCTGAGTGTGGTCGGTAGTTAAGAGATTATTTACAGAACAGCGGGTTGCCTTCTATAAATAAAGGGGGGACTTTGATGGCGAAGTGTGTGACATCCCATATGCCTAAGTGACATTCTGATAACTTCACTATGTTGTCTGAGGATGCAGAACACAAACTTTCTGTGCTTTCTGATACATTGTGGGTGCAGGGGAAATATGATGTGGGTTTAATTAAAGATTGTGAATCTTTGTAAAGATTGTAATCACATCAAAAGGTTATTTTCGGCCTATACCAAGACAGTACCCCTTCCGACCTGAAACAGTTCTCCTGTGTTTGAAGCTCTTTTGAAGGCTGGAGTTATTATTTCGTGTCCAAATTCACCTGTTAGGAGTCCCGTAGATCCCGTAGCGGCTGGCCTGCCCCTCTGCTTAAGGACCATAGCTGCAGCTGAATGGGGAGTTTTAGCCAGCAGAGAAATATTGGGCTACTCAGAATTAATTCTGCAGGTGCCACATGAGGTGGCCGCATTGTTAAATAAGCGCAAAACTACTCATCTGTCTGCTGCAAGATGGTTAAGATACCATCACACTTTGCTTTGCCTAATATCACCCTTGTTAGGTGTACTCAGCTGAATCCATCCACTCTCCTTCCACTTCCTGGGGATGGGGAGCCGCATGTATACACTGAAGTCGTGTAACGCATGTGCACACTGCCCAGACACTCCATTACAAAACAATCATTTGATCTTATTTGTAGATGGATCTGCTCACAGGGAGCTGGATTTGCTGCCGTGTTGGAAACACAAGTTTTGATAAAAAAAAAAAACATTTCCTTGTCATTATTCTGCCCAAGCTGCAGAATTAAATCCACTCACAGAGGCATGCACATTAGCAAGGGGTAAATGCATAACTGTTTTTACAGATTCACGTTATTCGTTCAGAGCTTCGCATGCCTTTGGTATCTTATGGTGAAGTCGCTAATTTTTAACGGCAGCAGGTAAACCAATTAAACATGCACAGTTAATTTCTAATCTATTGGAAACTATTTTACTGCCTTGTCAAATTGCAGTATACTACAGCAATGGATCCAGTTCCTGTGGGGAAACGTCTTCTGCTGCAAAGCAAGCTGCATTAATGCCTTTAACTACTGATCATACATGTTTGTCTCTACCAAATGTCTCACTACTAGATGTGCAAAAATTGGCTTCGGCAGGGGAAAGAGCTGCATGGAAAAAGTTGGGGGGCACGTGTACTAATGAGGGTTTGTGGACTTCTCCCCAGCAATTACCATGTTTACCTACAGTGTGTTTCCCTATGTGGGCAAGGCTCGCACATGGAAACACTCACTTGTCAAAGGGACCAATGTGCAGTATGGTACAAAAATTATGGTTTGCTCCAGGTTTCACTTCCTATGCAGCAAAATTTTGTTCAAGATGTTTGGTGTGCATTCGTAACAACCCTACACAAGGTCAAGAGGTCTCTGTAGAAGCACACCCACCTCCAAGTTTTCCATTTGACCATCTTCAAATTGATTTCATTGAGCTAACGCCAGTTGAAGGTAACTGCTACTGCTTAGTACTAGTTGACATATTCAGTAATTGGGTCAAAGCTTTCAAGGTGAATGCCGCTTAAGCGCTAAGTGTTGTCAAAATACTAGTAGAGGAAGTGATGGGGGGCTGTGGAACGCATTAATGGCATTTTAAAGAACAGACGATTGTTGTGAAAGCACAGGCCTAAAATGGGTTCAGGCCCTGCCACTTACTCTGTTTGAGATAAGAAATACACCTAGGGGGGACAGTGGGCTCACCCCATTTGAAATAATCTATGGGAGAAGTGGACAAACAGCACTAACTAAAGTTGCGATTCCTGAAGGGTTGAGTATTGATTTGTCTGAATACTGCCAGTATTTGCATACTGCTCCCAGTCTCTCTCATCAACAGGTTAAGGCAGGGCTCCCCGTTCCTGTGGAGGGGGAGCGACATCCAGCCCAACGAGGCGAGTGGGTGGTGATCAAGGTTTTAAGATGAAAGAGGTGGAACCAACATCGCTGGCAGGGTCCATTCCAGGTCCTTCTGATGTCTCCAACTGCCGTGAAGGTCCAAGGTCGTGTCACTTGGACACACATCTCGCACTGCCGATGAGTGCCTCAGCCCGAGGATGATGTGGGGTCTTCTGACCGTTAACCTCCTGGTGGCAACGCTCGCCATGGGAGAGGGCCAATTCATCAAGGATGTTAAACGTAATAAACATTCAACCAAGTGTCATAACAATGTGGCTTGCACTCTAGTGATGATGGTCCTGATGAATGGAAAAGCATGTTTAGTTTGTCAATCTTTTTCACAGGCGTTCATCTCTATTCCTGTGACAGTTCTACAGGAGAGATGTACCTCACATGATCTACCATTTACTTGGATTTTGCAAGCACAAAGGTTATTTTATCATAATTAAAAAGTAGATGTGAATAGACTACATAAGGTTATACACATTGATATTGATACTTTCTGTAAGCCTGAAGTATTAGGACAAGTACGTTGTTTTCAGATTTATGAACATCCAGAAACTGAATACTCTTTGTGTTTTGGGAAAACTACAGGTTATTTCCTGGAAGAAGAAAATTGTAAACACAGGTTTTGGGTAGATACAGGGTTAATTTCTAATGACACACAAACATTTAAGTTAGACATTCCAGAACAATATATGTTTCTAGGTCAAGGGATGATGTACAGTTGTGGACAGCATCCTTATTCCCATTTGCCTTCCTGGTGGTGGGGCTGCTGTTCTCCAGCAATTGTAATGCCACATATTTCAGCTATAATTCCAATACGCTCTGAACACCCTTCTGAGTTCCTTCCAAGCCAAAGGGGTAAGAGAGATTTAGATACATTACAACATAAATATAGGGTTTATGTTTTAGCTGATCCATGGATATCCATATGGGCTAATATAGGATAGTCTCTATTGGTGGGGGGAGGTACTACTGTTGCTATCAATAAGATTAATGGGCTTGCATGGGAAGTTCTACACTTAGCTAAAGGAAGCAGTCTCTTTGTTAAATGTATAGGTATCAGCAATTAGAGAAGCAGTTTTACAAAATAGGTTAGCTCTATACCTCATTCTGGCTAAGGAAGGGGGAATGTGTAAAACTTAAAATTCTTCATGTTGTTTTAATGTTCCTGACTACAAGAGTAACATCACTGATGTCATTCAGCACATGAAGAATGCATTTAGAGCACCAGTGACATGTCTTGATAATTTAGGAGAACACTTGGATTTTCATTCTGTTTTCATTCTGTTTTGACTATGGGTATTATAGTACTGGTGATTTTATTTTGTTTTCCAATACTGATTTCATGCATCAGTAGGGCTATCACCGCCATGGCAGAGGCTATGATCAACAGACAACATACTTATGTTCAAATGAGATTACAAGACATGACATGTGTATTGATCCTTCTTGTAGTGAAGATAGTGTTTGAAACTCTCATGTGGTTCATGACGTCTATGCAGAAAGGGGTTTCCAGGGTATAGAAAAGAATACAATATCCATATGTATACCATGGAAAAATCAGCATTTATTCTTTTGTGATTCATTTATTCTTTTGTGATTCATTTATTCTTTTGTGATTCATGTAATTTTTTATGTGATTCATTTCTTTTAAATGATTCAGTATTCATTTGATTCATTGTTTGATTCACTATGATTTATGTAGTTACACTGGGGTACTTAATTATAAATCCTTAGGTAAAATCAAATAATATGCTGCTGGTACTTAGGTTTAAAGTAAGAAAATAGTTAGTAACAGCACATATTGTGATAAGATTTGACTCAGGGACACTTAGCTTGGTTACCTAGCAACGAGGGGTCCAAGTGACTTCTTATTTGTTCAGAACAAGGTGTGTTTTGACTACAGTAACTCCTGAAAGTCGGTAAGTAAGGCCAAAGCTTACGTAAATTTGAGTATAAGATGTTAGGGGAAAATCTTTGTAACTCAGAGCAAAATAGACTATGATAGGCATAGGTGACTGGGGGTCTCTGTGTTTCTATTTTTCCTTTCTGTTCTCCATTCTGGCAGAATGCAATTAAATCTCTGTTTGATTAATTTGAGCAAAGATTAATTTGAGGTTTGTTCATTCCATGAATCTCTGACACCTGGGCGATTTTCTCTGGCTTGCTGGCGAATTGCCATAACAGAGGGCAAAATCAGAGCACTTATTTTGTTTTATCTAAAATAAAAAAGCTTAGAAATGACAACCTTGGTGAAAAGCAGTTCTGGTTTTTTTTGCATTAAGCTTGAGAAAACTTGATGTCAACCACGCTTTTAAATCATGAATGCAAGCTGTGAGTGAATGGGGCGCAGTGGAGGCTGAAGTGGAGGGCTTAGATAAATCTGAGTATTTGAGCATTTGTAATAGCCAGACTGGAAGAAGTCAAACCCAGCAATAGATTCTTGTTTAATATGTTAAACAGGACTTATTTCTATTATGTATCTGTCCATTATGCCACTTCAAGGGCTCCTCTGACTAGATTTGCTCTCACTGTGTGGTACTCGCTGCTTTCAGAGGTGCTGAAACAGCAGGCAGGAAACACAACCATCATTTCAGCAACAGTGTTTGGGCAACCCGATTATTCATGCAGCAATAACAATATAAAATGTATTACAAAACATGCTAATATTAAAATGTAGATATTTTCCATGCTAGGGCAATGCTTCACTACCTGTATTTTAATGAACAGTGCATAACATCAGCAGTTTTTGTGCTAACTGATGACTGTTATGGTTAGGAGTTAGGGTTAGGATTATGGTTAGGCTTAAGTTTAGGGTTAGGTTTGGGGACTTTCCTCATCTCACAGCCTTTCAACCTGTTTTAACCTGCTTTACAAACAAAAACAATATGGAATCAACTCATTATTCTCACCTACTGTCCCTCAGTCACCAGTTAACACTAATACGGGCGATGTTACACAGGATGCATTAAAATACAGGGTAGTGAAGCGTTGTCCTAGCACAAAAAAGGTGCAGTGTTGTCCTAGTAAGAAGAAAAGGCCTAAACCGTCATCACAGCATGTATTTTAACAGATTGCATATCGTGATAGCTTCACAAAAACTTGTGAGATCGGGCTCATTTGGGATGGCCAGTAAACACACGGCCAAAGGAAGAGCATGGCTACAGCACACACCAGAGGAAAATCAGTATAAAGCCTCAATAATAAGATGGAGCCCTATATGAGGGGTCAGAGATACGACCTACAACAAAAAATAATGGGCAGGCACTGAGCGAAGACTCCCCTGTTCTTTTTTTGTCTCTAGTGCTATTTTGGTTCACTTCTAAATAAAGAGAGGTTAGACCAGTCGAGACAGTGGTCTGGGTCTGAGTCTGAAGCCTCGCTAGGTGGCGCTACAGTAGCAGGTAACTTTCTGCCAGTAATATGGTCTGGTCAATGAGCTTCATTCAGAGTGGACTGTTGGTGAAGCCGAGGTGAAGGTCAGAGTGATAGATGAGCCAGCTTTGTTGCTTTCTCTCTCTCTCTCTCTCTCTCTCTCTCTCTGTCTCTCTGTCTCTAGTTTTTTCTCACTTTCTCTCTCGCTGTCTTTCTCTCTTTTGCTCTCTCCTTCTCTCTCACTCTCTTTCTCTCTCTCTCTGTCTCTCATTCTCTCTCTCTCTCTCTCTCTCATTTTCTCACTCTCTCTCATTCTTTCTCTCTCTCTCTCTCTCTCTCTGTCTCTCTCTCTCTCTCTCCCACTTTCTTTATCTCTCTCTCCTACTTTCTTTTTCTCTCTCTTGTTCACTCTCTCTCTCTCCCTCATTCATTTTCTTTCTCGTTCTCTCTCTTTCTTGTTCTTTCTCGCTCTCTCCAACGTTCTCTCTCTCATTCTTTCTCTCTCTCTTTTTCCCTTTCTCTCTCTCTCTCTCTGTCTCTCATTCTCTTTCTCTCTCTCTCTCTCTCTCTCTCTCTCTCTCTCTCTCTTTCACTTGTTCTCTCTCTTTCTCTCTCTGACAGCTGCACCAAAGGCAGCCTGTATCTCCCTTCTGCCCAGAGCCTTAGCAGGACAGTGGTGGATTGCAGAGTACAGAAGTGTGTATACAGTGTGTGTACAGTGTGTGTACTGTGTGTGTACAGTGTGTGTGTGTGTGTATGGGCTGTGGCTACAGTGTGTGTGTGGGATGTGGCTACAGTACAGTATGATGCCATAAGCAGAGAAAAGCAGAGTCTGCGAGGGCGGATAACGGGTTGTTTTCTGACTCCAGGCGGGGCGCTCGGAGTGATTAGCTTGTTGTTTTGCACCGTGCACAGCTGGTGGAGAAGAAAGTGTCCAGTCAAGTTTTCACACAATGCACCACTGTCCTAGATGCTTGTCCTAGATCTGCTTCTCTCACTCTCTCTCTCTCCAGCCTCACTCTCACCCGTGCATTTCCTTCCCCATGTTTTCCCTTCTTTTATTCTTTTTTCTGGTCCCTATACAGGCAACTCCTTGCTAATATGCATTAGGAAGAGGATTAAAGGGGGCTCACTGGATTACAGCACCTAATGCATAAAGTGTCGCTTTACAATCAGACAGTAAATATAGCATCTCTTTGTGGAGCGGCTTGAATACCCGTACACTAAACTAATTACGCAGTTTGGACCCCAGACATCCGCATTCACTGGGACTCCGAAAGCTTATTTGGACGCTGCAGCGGAATAATACACAGGTCTAATCCTGAGGGGATATGAACGCACACCCTTGTGCTGACATGTCTGATTTATAATAAGCTCTCTGCTATCTGGCCTAATGGAAAAAGCTTTGAGCCAGGGCTCATATAAAACCATTCTTCATCATTCTCTTTGAACTATAATAGACCTTCTCTGCGCTCAGGGTGAGCTCGCAGCCGGTCCCTTTGTATTCTTTGTATCAGCTACCATATGTGTGTGCCATCGTGATTGCACTCTCTCCAAAGAAACAAGGCATTTTATTGTGTAAGTTCAGACATTTTAGGTTTTTTTAAAAAACCTCACAAATGCAAACACACTCACACAGTGCTTGGAAATCAAACTGTGTGATTGCAATTAGTGTGCATACCTTCTTAAGAATTAACTTTAGGAGTGAAAGGTGTCATTTCAAAATGTAGACACTAATGGATTCATATTGGATAAAAATCATCCCGCAGTCATTAATATTAGAACGTAAAAGCTACTGGATTCATACTGGATTCAAATCAACCCACAGTCATTAATATCAGCATGTAAACACTACTGGAATCATACTGGATTAAATCAACCCACAGTCATTAATATGAATCCTGGATTCATATATGTTCACATTTAACATCAAACAGCAAAATCTACACATGATGCAGATTCACACTGGATTAAAATAAAACCACAGTTATTAGTGTCAGGCTGTAGCGTCCACATGCACAGACAGCAGACTCATACTGGACAGAAATCACTCCACAGTTATTAGTGTCAACAAAAATAACGAGCAAATCCATACTGGATTAAATTTGCCTGCCAATAATTACCCTCACACTGCAAAAACCATGCACTGCAATTCACACTGGATTAAAATCACTCCAAAATCATTGCTCTCAGATTAAAAAGATGATACTTTTATAATTTAACTTACAGTACAGCACCTTCTCAGGTAAAACTAGTTTAAACACTAAAACTAGTAATGGTGGGAGACCCTGCTCTAAAATCCTCCACACCAGGCTGGTATCCAGAATGTAAACGCTACTGGATTTATATGAGATTTATACACATTCACAGTTAAAGTCAGACAGTAAAACCTACAAATCAAACCAGCAGATTCATCCCAGACAGAAATCACTCCACAGTTATTAGTGTCGACACAAACTGCAGATTCATCTGTAAATTTGCCTGCCGATTATCACCCTCACACTACAAATTCATAATGGATTAAAATCACTCCAAAAGGATTGCTCTCAGACTGACAATATCATGTTCATAAAACTGAAAGTACAGTGTAAAACTAGTTTAAACACTAAAACTATTGATAGTGGGAGACCCAGCCCCCCAGACCAGGCTCGTATCCAGACAGGCCTGAGCTACTCAGTACAGAGCTCACGCACTGCAACAGATGTTGAGGCGTACTTTCTGTGCGTCAGGTGCCTCACGTTTATATAGTACGCTTGGGGGAAGAGACTGCCCCGTGTCTTAATAAATTCAGTAAAGCAGCTTCTGAAATAAACAAACAGGGCTATCTTACCAGCATGGAAAGGCCAGCGCTGCTTTATACAATCCTGCAAAGCTGGGAAATATCACGAAGAATCTCATCTAGCATACTTCACCTTTAATTTCGCTCTTGATCATAGAAGTCCTGGTGCGATAGGCTGCTCTTTGCCACCCAGGAGTCATTAGGCAGGCGCTCAAATAAAGAGAGCGCTGAATGAAGAGGGCTGCAGGGACCTGTAGAAAAACCTGCCACAGAAAAGAGCAAGAATGAGTGCGGTGTGAATCAACTGAGGCGATGGGAAAAACGACAAATATACGTACTGGGATTAAAGGGGGTGTAGATGTGTCTACTGCCTACTGATGGGATTCAATAACATTTTGGTGCGATCTATGGACAATCTATTTGTCGACTTACAAAATTTTAACCGACCAATTCATCAGTTATGATAAAGTACAGCATCCAATGAAAAATATTTAACATAAAGCCATTTGATCTACTTAATTTTCTCCACCTCATGACTTAGTATAACCCTCTGAAAGTCTAAAGGGTCCTCTATGGTTCCAAAGTTTCCCCTTGAACTGTACACAGTTGAAAAGTAATTGTATTTCACTGGTATACTGAGTATTCCTGACATGGACTCATTGGTACACTTAGTATTCTTAACTTTATACTTTACTCAAATATAATACAAGTTCAAAACCTGTACTTTTACTGACTTGCTATCCAAAAACATTCAACTTTCTCATTAAATCTCAACATGAAGCCTAATTAAGGCTTTATAAATGTGTTATTAGTATATGAATAGATACGTTATAAATGGCTTGAAATAATCATTAACATGTCAGTAATTATATATTACATTTTATTATCAATAATGTAATTCATAAACTTTTGTAAGGGTGGTCCTGATTGTAGAGCCATCCCATATGTTCAAATTTGTTTTTCTTAGATCGCCCAATCAGATTCACTTCACCGTAAAATGAAATTTCCCAAAGTTTTGCTAATTTGTTTTTGTATGGGAACTAGTTGCATTGATTAATTGCTGCAACACAAACCACCAAACACCATAATTCTGATAAAATATTCACTTTTTCATATAGGGGAGTGTGTTTATATGCCAATGCTTGCTTTTATGTTTTACATTCACTTAGGTGGGTTTTTTGCTTCATACTTCCAGTTTAATAGCTTGTTTGCAGGCTTGTGATTCCGATGATAGAAGGCAGGGAAGTGGAAAGGAGGAGTTAGATGAAAGTCTGTTTTGGAATATAGTGAGAGAAATGTAGAAACACTACAAGTCTCAGAGTTGGAGGGCATCCTCTTGTGAAGAGCTTAACTGAAAGACCTGGTTTTGACCAGTGAGAACCATCCTTTTTAGACGTCCTTCTCTCTCTCTCTCTCTCTCTCTCTCTCTCTCTCTCTCTCTCTCTCTCTCTCTATCTCTGTCTCTCTCTCTATTCACTATTGTGATGAAGATCCTGATCTTGGTGGTGGTTCTGGTTTACCTGGATGTTTTCAGTGGATGGAAGGCTGATCTTGCTTTGCTGCTGCGGGTTCTGACATCGTTTGGTGCAGCAGATGTATCTGAAGCTGTCTACTTTTTCCAGTGCTCCACCTTCAGCTGTGATGAGTGTATTGTTGAATGCATTTGTCAACAAAACAACTGACATTTAACACACTGCAATACATTCATTTGGCAATTTTTATCCATGGTGTCTTACAATTTGAGGAAACAGATTCGGAACAGTGTGAGATCCAGAGGAGAGTTATAAGTGTGAACATCGTTATGTAGGAGTAGAGCAAGAACACTAGAAGAAAAATAAGAAAGCAGGAACCTTATTGTAAAGGAAACAGATTGTTCGCAACACACACACACACACACACACACACACCAGTTGTGTCATCTTTACCAAAATGGTTGACTCATATAATGACAGAGGATTTCAAGCCATTTTTGATTCTCTCAGAGAACAGCTACTTTTGATCCTTGACATAAGCTCCTCATGGTTTTTTTTTGTTTGATCCATTTTAGCAACAATAAATGACTCAAACTATCAATATTTTGAGGACTTCTGATGATGATTTTTTTGTAGAAAATCATTCCCCACCCTCCATCTGCAGTTCATCCCACAGAGCTGCAGAGATGGGATGTCATAATAAAGCGAATCTATTGGATAGATGAATGCTTTAGTAAAGTTTCTTTCTCCTTTAAAGGCATTTGCAACTAAACAGCATCCACATGAATTTAATAGCAACATATTCATTCATTTTCTTGTAGTTTTTTCTTTTCTAGTGTAATTTGTTTTTGGGCATTGTGGTCCAAGAACTCTGACGGATGAAATCATAAAAACAGAAGAGGTTCAGGGATACAGTGCTGCACTACATATTCCATAACATGGAAGATTATGTATTAAGATACATTTTTAGTCTGGAATGCAGGTTTAGGATTAACAAGTGAATAATAACTTTTTGGATCAGGTGGTGGATGAATGGAATTTTCTACAGTTATGCCAGATACTAAAGCAAGTTGAATTTGTTCTCAATTCAGACTCAGTCGTTTTGTAGTGCTCACACAGTCTTGAACTATTTAGAGACCACTGTTGGAAGAACTGCTCTCTTTGTGTACTACTGTTCTCTCTCTTTGAGATCTTGTTCTCTCTCTCTCTGGTTTTCCTCCTACTGGGTTCTCTCTGTCTGTCTTGTTTTCCTTCTACTGGTTTCTGTCTCTCTCTCTCTCTCTCTCTCTCTCTTTGGTTTCTCGCTCTCTCTCTCCTCCATCATTGTTCTTTCACCATCAACCATCTGCTGGATGTCCTGCGGGGATCGTGCAGGCAGTTCATAACTCAGGAAAGCCAGACATGGATGTGCTTATCTTAGCAAAATGCACCATGCATGACAACTGGCAAGGAGCAAAGTTTACAAGCCAAGTGCAAAAAAAAAGCACCGTAAACAGAATTCAGAGATCAAGTGAAGAAAACAACATTGTTGTGAACAAGCGGGGTGATAAGAGATCAAGCACAGGCGCAGGTAGTGAAACCTAATGCAGGACCAATGCAAGAGTGCAGGTTTAAACTCAGTGAGGTGTTTAACCCTTAGAATGGAAGTGGTACAGATCTGAAAAGCACCAAATGGCGATTCATCATCTTATAGCCAAACAGTTCCTGAAGCATGTGTTGATGCTCAAAGTGTTATTTAAACAAATGTTTTATAACGATAACCTGGTTTTAAAATGGAATCCCACACATATGCTCATAAAGTACAAAAATTGCTGGAATTTCTTCTAAGTTTTCTAAGTTTTATGTTCAACATAAACACAAATAAATAAACAGACAGAAATACCATAAGACCTTAAAATGCAGCGGAACTTTCAGGATAGTCTCCGCTCTGCAGAGGGAGGCGGTCCGGAGAGTGGCTGTTGCGACGGCGCGCTGAGCAAAAGACCAGCAAACGGAGAACAAACACCCGGTTTCAAATGTTTTATGCTGGTTTTGTTCGTTTGACTGTTACACTTCAGTTTTTAGGGGTGAACATCACCAGCTCCAGGCTCAAATCATTAGTTCTGCTGTGTAGCCCCGCCCAATTACTGGATCAGCTATTTTGCTGCCTGCCTGTACTCTACAAGTTAAATGTCATCTCTCATCAGAGTGGACCCATGCCTGCCTCTATGGTCGACCTTTATGGTCATTATTTCCCAACAGCCCAAGCCCATGTCACATGGCAAACAACCCCCCCACCTCAGAACAACCCCCGCCCCCCATTCTAGATATCTTGAGAAGATCCCATAGAGTAATTCAGGAATGAGCCTGCCAGGTTCCACAATAAAATCCTGGGGAAACAATAAACAGCCTCCACAGCTGGAAGGTGCATGCTTCTGCCGCCGTTCTCCTGCAAGTCAATTAAGCAGCAAATGACCCGCAGAACATACAGTAATGGATGCAGTACCACAGGACTTCGCTTTAATACATCACAATTATGACAGTAATTGGTTCTGATGGTTCATTGTATTTCCCTGCAAGCGCTCTGAAGTTTCCTCGCTTGCCTGGGAGAAAACTTCCCCGAAAAGGTGGAGTCGCTCTCAGGCGCCGGTCTGAGGTCTCCGGCCAGAAATCCGGCTCTGCTCGGTCTGCACGAACCAGCAGACCTCAACCTCCAGACCTCAGGGCTCTGCGAAACGCTGAATGTGAAATGAAGCAAAGCCACGAGTGCATGAGTCACTGCATAAAACGCCCCGGCTATCTTTGAACATCTCCAAACTTTCAAGACAAGGCCTACTCACTGCCATGGCAACAACAAGCTGCTCGCAGCCCTCGGGGAATAACTTGAATAACTTGGTCAAAGTGGTCTTGACAAAACAAGCTCTCTGATCCATGACATATATA
>JBBKCR010000031.1:13209399-13219744 GCA_037577295.1 Ladigesia roloffi | reverse complement strand
ACCTGGACTCTGTAAAGCTGCTTTGTGACAACCTTGTTGTAAAAAGCGCTATAGAAATAAAACTGAATTGAATTGAAGTTAAACAAGCATCTTAAGCATGAAATGGGTGGGGTGTGGCCAGCAACAGCTTATTTGCATAAAAAAGTGACAAAACCCTGAAATGGCTTGTTTTGAAAGGGGCCGAAACTGTCAAAAATGATTTTTGCAAAGAACATGTTTTATAGCCTATAGACCTATTATAACTTATTGCATAATATGTCCCCTTTAACACAAGTTCATTACAGATGTCAAACAAGTGTAAGTTCTATCTGAGTGCCACGTAGGTTTCTTTATTTTTAGTAACCAAATACATCAGTATCCAGAATGCAAAATATGCCAACATGTGCTCCACTGCTTTTTTTTTCTAATGAATGATTAAGGAAATATCTTGGTAACTGAAAAAATTTCAGACTCTTACAGAGTTTAAATATCGCATGCAAATACAATCAGTGAACCTGTGTGTATATCATGTTTCATGTAAAACACAAGAAAAAGTCTCTAATGTAATAAAAATATGGATTTATGGGTGGAGGTAAGTTTGATTATACATATACTCAATCAGTGTAAATAAAATATGACCATATTAATAATGGTCTAACATTACATCTTGTTAAGATTCTCACTATAATTACATAAGCTCAATACAGAAATATAGAAAAAAAGAGAAGTATTATTTGAATTGGGAAGTACATTTGACTACAAGGAAGTTTTTATTTAGTCTATTCTACTATGTACTTGTACTATATTGCTGGGTTAAATATAATTGCAATACAACTTCTATTGACTAAAACTTAACTACATTGTCGTCAGTTTCTATTGACTAAAACTGGATGAAAATAAACCTGTATCAAGTAAAACTAGAAAAACTAAAACTAAAATGCTCAGACTTTTAGTCGACTGAAACCTAACTGGACTAAAAAGTGTTTGGACGAGAATAAGACTAAAACAAACTATGACAGCTTGATGCACAGATTAAACTAAAACTAAAATTAAGACAGAAACAACACTAGTCCTGTCCAAACCTGTAATTCATATGTATTTATGGCAGCAAATGCACAGCTGCTTTGGTGCAGTTGGTAAAACAAGAAAATGCTTTGCAACACACATGTGAGTTCTCTGGGGTTTCCAAGCGACATCAAAGGCTTGACATTTGTCAGTAAACAAGCCCAAAACAGCTCTGGTATGACTAATCATGTCACAAATATTTCTCAGAATCTCAAAACACATATTTGTTTTTCTCTTTTTTTTCTTGCTATTGTTTTTCTCCAGGAATAGAACACTTCACACCCTAAAGCCGACGTTTCAGTTCCAGGTAATGTGGTGTTCTACGAATGTTTTGTCAGAGAGGTTGTGAGATGAGATGACCAGGTCAACACTTATTCTCTAGAATAACACTCCCTTTCAGTGTGTCAGTGTGTTTTAGGCATCCTTCCATTAGACACTGATAAGCCACAGCATTAAAACTGGTGACAGGTGAAGTGAATAACATTGATTGCTTCATTAAAATGTCACCTGTCAAGGTGGTGGTATCAGGTAGTGAGCAAACAGTCAATTATTCACATCAATGACTTGCAAGGAGGAAAAAATGGAAGTTTAAGTATATAAGCGACTTTTACAAGAACCAAACCATGATGGCTAGATGGCTATATCTGAGCATCTACAAAGATTTCGAAGCGTCAGCTCTCCGGACCTACACCACAAAAACTCCTGCTCTAACCAAGACTTGCAAACTGATTTCTAGCATAAAGATCTTCTTGATCTTGTTTTGAGAATAATGTACCCCATAAGATCAGATTTATTTGCTCTCATATAGTATATTAAGATTGTTTTAAGATATTTCTTTTTGTATTTCAAGAAATTTTACCACGTGTAAATATCTTACTGCAATGGTGGATAATTTCACTTGTTTCTATAAATACGAAAAAATATATATCAAAACAATCTTAATACATTATACACAAAGAATCTGCTCTTATATGGTATATATTTGGAAAGAGAACCAGTAACAGGGCTATGGTTGCCACTGAAGACCCAAGATCACCACTAAGGGTGTACTCACACTACACGTGATTGCTATAAACCAGGCCCGAGTACGATTGTCCCCCCTCCCCACTCCCCATCTGGCCTGAACTCACATATGGTTTCAACATTCGTGCCAGAGCATGCTTGCATCATTATGGTGTGGCGGTTTCAGGATAAACAGACAAAGCGGCACTCTCACTGGACGCAGTGTAGTCCGTCGCTCTGGTTAGTTTGTTGATAGTCAAATTGAGTTCGCAGAGGCCCACAGCCTTCTCACAGCCTGTTGCTAAACAGATCTATCACTTTTTGTGGTCATATGTCATGTTGTTTCATGCTCCAGCATGTTTAGCGGTAAAACTACATGCAAATTACGCCCGAGTTCAACTGAACCATGCTTTGGCACACCTCTTCCACCTCGTGCCCGCCGGGCCTGGGCACGGTCCGGAGCACTCACACTTGTCAAACCAACCGGGCTTTGGTGGTCAAATGCACTCAGACACTGTTAAAACTGCCTAGAGTGAGTACACACTAAGGCGTGAAAACAAAAGGCTAGTTGGTGGGGTCCCAACAGAATTTCTATGCAAATTCCTCTATCCAAATGGCTCCTTTTGAATGGCACTGAAACTATGAAGAATAGAGCTGTTGATATCTCTTTATGTGCAAAAAACACCTTGAGCATATTTTGTATAGCCCATAGACCGATTCTAACTAAAGTGAGTTATGCATAATGTGTCCCCTTTAAAATACATGAGGATCTCTGACCCAATAACAAACAAGCACTGTGCAGGCTACTGAAAAGGCTCATGCTGGCTTTGATAGAAAGGTGTCAGAACACACACTGCATCGCATCATAATGTCAATTGGGTCAGAGCATCTCCACAAAAATGAGCAAAATCCCCAGTCTGGGGATGGTGTGCCTCCAAATTCCGCAGCTCTCATTTTAATTTACTGTCTGTGGGACATGCTGGAGAAATTAGTCCAATCCTTGGAGAACCCACCTCACAATTTACAGGACCTAAAGGGATCTGCAGCTGGAGCAAAAACTACAGCACCTTCAAAGGAATTGTGGTGAAGTTCTCCAAATTGGTCTCAGTTAATTTGGTGACACAACTTACAAAATATTAGGCAGGTAGTTTTGATTCTATGCTGAATTATTTAAAATATACACACATACATGTGAAACATATCTGGCTTTTGCATTACCGTAGGCTCAGGCTTTTAGAAAGCAAATCAGAAATGATTCATGGTCTAAAAGAGATTTACTTTCTCTTAGCTGGATTTAGTTCAACTAAACATAAATATAGACTTTGAATAAAAACTAAACGTACTGCAGCTAGCTCAAAAGTGTGGCATAGAGCATTCAGAAGCTCATACAAATGACAAATTGTCTTTTTTTCAGGAATATCCTCAGATCTGTCTGCAGTGTAAGTCATACTTTTTGGAGATCATGAATTGCACTGAAGTCTGACAGGCAAGACAGAAGCTCCCTGGAGGCACTGACTTTCACCCCTGCAGGGCTTGGAAGTGGTGCTAAATTGACGTACTCTGTGATGTATTGGAAATTAGATGTTCCCTGCAGATCAGCCATTTCTTTTGTTCTTTATAAGGCAGACTGCAATCTAGAGGCAGAGTCAGACTGGGTCAAAAGTATGTCATTCTGGTCCTGGAAGACTGACTGTCCAACTTGGACAATCACCTTGAGTAAAATGCCTGAACTGAACCTGAACTGATGAGCTGAATCAAGTTCGAACAAGCAGCAAAGTCACCAACATTTGAAGGACCAAAGTTTTGTCACATTGCAGGTGGGACGAAGAAGTTTTTTGTTAGAATGTGATTAAGTTTTCTTAAGACATTTGTATTCCTGCAGAACTGATTCAGTTTTGCTGGGCGATAGTCAGTTTCAGAGAAAAGCTGTCATGCTACTTTTGGATCTGGGCACAATTTTGTAATGCTGCATTCCAGTTCAGGTAGAATTCTGTTGGGCCACTCTTGGATCCAGACAGAATTTTTTTGATCGAATAAGGTCCAAACTAGAGCATTAAAACAAAAGTCGACTATAGAGGCACAAGTCGACAGCCCCTGAGAGAAGTCGACCACTCTTGTGTTTTTTCTCTCTCTGCCCTCACTTGTGGATGTAATGCAGTCTTGACCTCTGACTGGCTGACGCTGACACACATTCCTTGATTTAACCAATTACTATATTCCCTTCATAAAAGGGGCGGTACCGTTGGTATATAGAGTGGAATCTAAACACAAAACCACAACAAGACGAGAGAGAAGGCAGCAGAGAACACAGACACACACATGTGTGGAGATCCTTCACTCTAGAATACATACAGCAGGAGGCCTGCAGAACCTGTTAGTTAAAGTTCAGTAATAGAAACAGAGTTCTGCACGGTTCTGAAATGGCACCGCTAGCTAACATGCTAAAGCTAGCACTGCAGGGAGTCCAGAGGATGCTGAGTGGCGCCACGGCTTAAACTCCGCCCTCTATCTGTTTACACTTAAATTTACCAGAACATTACAGGTATCAGTCTCTGTTTTGTTTAGTTTAATTGTCATTTTGACAGTTAATGTTACAGAGAACTTTAATAAATGTTGCTTAATGTTGGACACCAGTGTTCCTCCGCTGTCTGTGTATGTCTTCACCACTAGTTGACAAAACTACAACTATCTTGATGGATGATTCTGATTCTGAAGTCATTAATGCCATTGTCCAAACTGAATATTGTCAAACTTCCTGACCTGTGAGTCGGAACCAGTCTGAGCGTTAGAGTTTTCAGGCTGTGTTTGGTTTGGTTCTGCCTAATTAAACCTTTGCCCCTCGGTCGGCACTAAACGGTCAATTGACAATACGGAGGGCCTGTAACTGGACACGCATCAGAACTAGATCTCAGAAAGAATTCACCGCGGGACTAACTGGAATTCCAGAAACAGAGAGGAGAGGGATGGGGCCCATAATGGGTCACCTAGGGCATTAGCCTGCCTGAAACGGTCACAGGAACTGAATGGTGGGCTTAAATGGAGATCAGGTTACTCTGGAATCGTGTGGGGGTGTGGATTCTGGACTGTGTGAGTGTGGATGTCTCTGGGGTCTTAATTCAGCCATCTGTGCCTCAACAGGTAGAAACAGCATATTAGATCAGAGTCAACACAGAGTAAGCTGAACTCTCTCCTTTCAACTCTGCATGACCTTTTTCTCCTTTTTATGTATTCCCCACTTCTCTGTTTCATGTGCTTCAGTGTGGGTGCGTACGTGTGGGTCCATGTGTCTGAGTGATACAGCGAGAGTCAGAAAAGAGAGTAAAACCACTACACAGGGCAGTCCTTGAGGGCACAGAAGATGTTCAGAAATACATAAAACCAATAAGGCTCGTATAAAACATCACCAGGCTTCTCCTTATTCCACTCTGGAAGGACACTGGACACTCATCAGGCTCGATAATGATATTTCGTGGAATACGTTTCATTCATTATCCCAGGCTCCGTCCACAGAAACGTATGAATTGAACTCAATTAGGGCTAAATAACTGCAGGACAGGGCTGATTACCTCAATTCCGTAAGAGACACTTGAGTAGACAGCGGTGAAGCCATGCTTCAGCTTTTCAGGAACAAGGATTGACAGATCGCTTAGCATCCAAAACTGGGGATGATTCTGCTGTTTATGCTTCCAGATGATGTTTTGTGATTACTGGTAGACGAAACTGAAAAGGATGAAGCATTTAAACATACAGCGCAACACAGATGGGTCAATTACAGTGTAATTTCAGTTCATGCTACTCATGCTTTAGGGGGGGAAGGGGGGTTTACTGGAGATATTCCCAGAAGTCATGGAGTAAATAGGCAGAAAGAAACACCCTAGACAGGACATTAATTTTTCTTATGTTTCTTTGGATTCTATAATGAGAAAAATATCCATAATTTGACATAGATGTTACGTCTGCAGGACACGACGACTGATAATTTTGGGTAGATTTATGTTGTAAGGAAGACCCTTATAATAAGAGTGCAACAAATGGTAAAATTGCATAATATGTCAAAACAACTCCATATATGGAAGTTCCTCTGGTGTGTGTTGCTATTGTAATATAAACACATCCAATAATAACCTCTGGGGGAATTGTCTCAGGATAATCTCCCCACACATTTTTAGACTGTTTTACACCGTTCATACTGACATCAGAGTTTACTGATACACTAAGTTAAAAAGATCTTGCAGATGCAATGGGGCCTTGATAGCAGACCTATCTTACTTTTTACATGCATGGCATTTTGAATCAGAGTCAGAAATCAGAATCAGTATGCTTTATATATCCCAGTGGATATGCATGTTCAAACAAAATGAATGTGGGTTTAAACACAAGCCCAAACCAACGCTAAGCAAACCTCCTTACACACCCCTAACCAGGGTAGATCCTTGTAGCTGCTGCTTAATACTGGTGGATATGCATGTTCATGCTAGTCACAGTAAAATGGATCAACATGTGAAACCGGAGTTTTCTGTGTATTTTCCATCACTTAATTAAAGAAGTTCCATTTTGCCTTAATGGACCCTTCTCATAAAGTTTTGCGCTTGCTTTTGGTTAAGGCCAGCATCCATACAGGAAGTAGTATTGCAGCATGAACAGCATTACTGCATGCTAAATTAGCATCTAAGTGCTAAATGGAGTTTTTGACATCGATTCGTCAGCAGCTGTGTGCAGCAAAGTTGTGTTTTAACCTGATTTCGTTTCTGTGAGAAGGGGCCATTGTCGGATGCATTGTGACCATGCCTGCAACTCATCGCTATTTAAACATGAACGGAGATGGGTTAAAATGAAATGTGAAGTATGTTCCTATTCGAGCTTGCTATGAACGTTCAGAGACTTGCTACACATTCTTTATGCCACAGTATTAAGGAATAGATTATACAATTATACTGCAGCTACAAGAATCTACCCCAGTTAGATTGAGATTAAGATTGAGATTCAGACTTTGTTTGTCACATACAATATCGTACTTAGTACAACATACAGTGAAATGTTTTTTGCAATGCAATGCCCGACCTTAAGAAACACTAGGAGAAAAAGTAAAACGAAAAGAAAAACATAAGATGATAAGGATGGTTGAAATAAGTAAGCAGATAAAGTGCAAAAGCATCACTAGAGTGGTAAGGGGATGGAGTATTAATATAAATCATGTTTATAGTACACATATAAGAACTGTGTGGGATGGAGAATTAGTGTGGTAAGGGAACAGTCCACAAAGTGTAAAAAAGAAGGTTGTGCAATTGTGTTGTGAGGGGTGGAGGTAGCTCAGTGGGTAGGGCACTTGCCTCTGGACCGTGAGGTCGTGGGTTTGAATCCTACCCCCAGCACCACCACAGGGTCCCTGAGCAAGACCCTTAACCCCAAGTTGCTCCAGGGAGACTGTCCCCTGTAGTTAGAATGGAAGTTGCTTTGGATAAAGGTGTCTGCTAAATGCCGTAAATGTAAATAGAGAAATTAATGTGTATAATAAGAAAAGTAATCGGTAATTAACAATTAATAATAAGAACAGAATATAATAAGAACAGTTTGTGCAACAGAGAAAATTAATAAAATAAGAACAGTAATCACAGTACCAAGGTTAGGGGTGTGTATGGAGGATTCTGTGTTTTCTGGGTGTGCTTAGCGTTGGTTTGGGCTCGTTTTTGATCCCCATTTCTTTTGTATTCTGCCTTCTCCTAGAGGTTAACATGCACACAACTCTCACAGCTTAATATTCTGTCTACAAGCCTCTGCTGCTTGTAAACTGTTTTCGAGTTGTGTATTCTCCCTCGCTTCCCCACTGCTATTCAGATTCTGTTCCAATCCCTTGGGAACAGAAGAGGAAAAAAACTCCATCTTGGATTTCCTCCAACATCCCACCAAGTAAAACACGTTGGATGCATTTTGTTTGTGTCTAGATTTTTTTTTTAAAGGCTTATTTTTTTTCGTCTCTCTCGCTTTCGCTTTCTTCTTCTTCTCGCCCATTGTTGGACATCCACTCTAGTGTGGCAGGTCACACTCTGATCCAGATCATCAGAAAATCTGCAGGGAATTTGGCAACCCTCACTCAGCAGACCCAACAAAACCTCTCCGCTGGGTCCGTGGGGCATTTCCACAACCCACTTATTCGTTTTCCGGCGGTGTGCCTCCTCATCTCGGAGGATTTCAAATAAACAAACACGGACGCAGCAGATATTGTTCACCACTCTCCTGTTTTTTGGTGGGCTTTTTTGTTATTTTTTGCTTGTGCTTTGGTTTGAAAAAACTTATACTTAATGAGGGCTACTGGGAAGAAGCTGATAAGATCATTTTTGTGTTCTGGAGGAGAGGCAAGTGGGGACATGGCACTCTGCCCATCCCAGAGCTGGTGCAGGGCACGGTGTGCCCGCGTGCCAGGACAGACCAGGTGAAAGGCAAGGCCATCTGGCTAAAGCCAGCGCTCCGATTGTCCGGACTCCGCTGGATGTTAATGGCTGCTTTGTTTGTGCCATGTATGAGTCACAGATGGCCCACGGTCACCAGCCCTTCTAACTCACTCCAACAACTCGTCCAGTGGAGGATGAGCACAGATACAGAAACATGCTCTGAAAATCAAATAAGCCTGTGCCATGCTATTTATATACAGCTGGGTAATAGTGCAGTGTGTACAGTATAATGTTTTGACAAATACGCATTTTTCCCCCATCCTTATTTTATATGTGGTTCTATAATCATACACCAAGTGGCCACAAGGCATTTAGAGTGTAGTCACTACTCTTGCTTTTTAAATATAATCAACTTAATTAGTCTCTGCTCTCTCTCTCTCTCTCTCTCTCTCTCTCTCTCTCTCTCTCTCTATCTCTCTCTTATTTTACAGTCATTTATGTTGGATAAAAAACCTGGTGTGCATTCTTCATTCCGGTTCATCCCAAAGGTGTTGGATGGGGTTGAGGTCAGGACTCTTTGTGGACCATTCAGGTTCTTCCACACTGAACTCTTTATGGAGCTGCACTGGGACACTCAAGTATGATATGATAATGTATGAAATAATTCGATACAATATATTATACGATGTAATATGATGAATGATATATGAAAACGATACAATTTAATATGATCCTATTTGATACTCTTTGATAAATGACATATAAAATAATAGGATATGATATGATACGCTATGATATAAAGACGTTCTGGATGATTCCACATTTTTTACAGCATTTTGGTCGTTTTTACTGTACTACAATTGTCTGACGTGATATAATTGGTGTGGTCAGGTGTCCACATACTTTTGGTCATATTATGTACTTCTGAATCTTATTTAAAACGTTTCCAGGCTCGTTACAGTAGGTTCAGTCCGAGATTTTGAAAACTTGCTGCACGTCTCTCAGCCGCCTCATTACAAGAGAAACTCAGCAATGTGGTTTCAACAAAGGGGGAACGAAACCTAAATATAGATAAATGAACTTGCCAGACAAACACTTTCCTGTGAACGCCTGAACAAGGAGCCAAGGCCGCCGAGCGCACAAATGTGGTTTTTGAAATCCCACTTTCACTCTTTAAATGTCAAAAGCAGTCTATTAAATGACAAGGATCCCGAAGGTCACTCTGGAAGCGTTCAGGCAGTAAAAAGGTTGAACGCAGATGCTTTGACACTAAGAAGAGACAATCACCATCGATATCAGGCGAAGCGGTGCAGAAATGCACTTCAGAGTATGCAAGGTTGACACAGGACATTTTATGAGCTTTTACGTGATGACCAAACAGACCTACATATTTCACTGCTAAAAAGTGACAGTGCTGAGGTTCCGACGTTGCATTTCCAGTAAGATGCTTTTGGACTCCATCCCAGCCCTTTTTTCTGCACAGGCACCTGAAAATGATTCTGTGGAAGAATTCGAATTGATTGCAACAGAAAAAAAACATTCAACGGGTGCACACAGTGTACTGGAAATTTCTCACACTAATTTCCACCTCGTCACATGCCTCTGGTTAGTCAGCCCACAAAGAGCTGATGTCCACGGGCGATATTAATCCTTTGTTTCTGTGTCCTCCAGAAACCTGGCACGCAGCTCAAGCATTTAATTTCATTCGACGCAGCCGCATCTTTATCGAGCATCGCTGCCTTACACTGTATGTAACACCGAGAGAATAATGAAGACAAGAATGACCCAGTAAGTGAAGGCGAGTCCAGGGCATATGTAGCCGGTCTGCTCTAAGCTTCGCCGACCACACTGCGTTGTGTTCCGGTGCACGACCAATAACTCAGGACACTGGTGGACTTTTTCCTTCTGGT
>JBBKCR010000031.1:13178223-13190723 GCA_037577295.1 Ladigesia roloffi | reverse complement strand
CGAAATGAAACGGCTTCAGGATCTTTTTGAAGACCTTCTAGGTGTTGGGGTTTTGCAGGCGAAAGCACAGAGAAAGCATCTCAGGCTCGGCAAGAAAGTGGCGCTGCAAAAAAATGGCTTTCAGACACAAACATATGTCGCCTCAACTTCGACTATCTTGATGGATTAGCAGACTTCAAAAATAACTGAAGTCGCTAATGCCCTAGTATATATGATATTACTATATCTGTGATATTTTAGTATGATATATTGCTGTATGTGTATTAGTACATGTGATTATTCTGCATTTGTTACATCAGAACCAGAATCAGAAATATTTAGTGATCCTGAAGGAAACTGTTTATCATACAATTGCACAGGCACACAGAGGCAAGATAACAGGAGTTCAAAATAATAATAATAATAATAATAATAATAATAATAATAATAATAATAATAATAATAATAATAATAATAATAATAATAAAAATGATAATAATAGCAATCATCTTCTTCATCTTCATCATCATCATTATCATCATCTTCTTCTTCTTCTTCAGAAAACATTCTAAATTGACAGTGTTCTATACACAAAATACTGTGGTCAGTGTGTAAGGCATATTTGAAAACTATAGAGAGTGAAGGCACTGCTTGTAATAATAATTTAGATATAGTTCTGTTATAATGATAATTTCACAGTATGTGTAATATTACAGTATATGTGATATTGCTGTATTAATGATCATATCGTTTTGTGATAATATTTTATGTATGACAGTACCGTATATATGATATTACTCTATATGTGATATTACTGTATATGTCATATTAGTGTATGTGATATTACTGTACATTTGATGCTTGCTACAGAGTGTATGTTATATTACTCTATATGTAATAATACAGTGTGTGTGATATTACTGTATATGTGGTATTAGTGTATGTGCTATTACAGTGAAAAATTGCACTAAAATCGCTATACTGCAAAATCCGCCTGCGAAGTGGACATTGTGCTGGAATTAGGTTTTCTAACGAATATCACAAAACGGGGGGAGGGGGTTGGAATATAATTAAATTGAGGATTTGTGAAAGTATCAGTGTGGTGGATTACACAGGCTCATCCATCCTAAATCCGCACAGTGATTTTTCCGGATCCACAGCGGCGCAGCCCAGCAAGGCCCGAGTCGGACAAACCCGTGCTCTGCCAGGACTGGGGTCCGGCCAAAACTGCTGCCGCTTACTTCTAATACAAGGATTTTATTGTCAAAGTAACATAAACTCAAAGAAAGCTTAAACTACGCATGAGACATTCAGGACACTAGTGACTTTATTTAATTGTAAGAAAAAGAAACAAAAGGCACTTGGACTCCTATTTATTTATTTTAGGAATTACATTTACAGTCCAAACTATTTGAGGATGCCTTACACGTTTTTCCATTAGATTTAACGTCAAGACAGTCAAGAATCGGTGAAAAAATATCTCCACTTCTATAAGAACAGTATAACTTCCCTTTTGGTCTTTGTTGTATTTGGTCTTTTGTTGATAATATTGGTCAGTCTTCATATAGGTCTGTAAAAAAATGTTTATTTATTAATAATTACATTATTAACCAATGATAAATAGTGTTGAAATTATTTATTCCAAATTTGATGACATGGTATTCATTTATTTAGATTATTTATAGTTTTCTGAAAAATAGCCATTTTTAAAATATGAGGTTTTAGGCCCGACAGTGAGGATACATTAAATGCAGTATGTTACAATATGTATAAAATTATTGTATCTGTGATCTGACATTGCAGTATGCAGATATTGCTGTGTGATATAAGTGACATTTTTTATTTAAAGAAACATCAGAAATGACTGATGTTTATTGGAATACTTGCCATGAGCCTCACTTGTTTCTTCATTTTTTGCTTACAAATATCCAGACTTTCTTGTGTGTTTATATCATACTGAGGAACAGTTCTCCAGGCTTCCTGAAGGACTTTCCAAGACACACATTTCCTGCCCAGTCCTTGAACCTGAAGACTTTTGCACAGTACTGTAAGTCACTTGCAGTGTTGGGAGTAACACATTACAAAAGTAACTAATTACTGTAATGCATTGCTTTTTGCTGTAACGCGCTAAGGAGTCTTCTTCTTCACAATCCCAAATCTGGGCACCCTAGAGATGAGTGAACCTGCAACTGATCTAACGTCGGATAGTACTGTTGCCTTCACCTGGATGTGTTATGAGCTAATTGAGCATCATGAGCTATATCCAAATCTATATTTCTAATTATTTTTGCAAGAGTAACTTTAAAGTAGTGCAATAGTAGTGTAATGCCTTACATTTTCAATATAGTAATAGAGTAATGTAACAAATTACTTTGAAATGACAGTAACAAGTAATAAATAACACATTACAGTTTTGAAGTAACCTGCCCAACACTGGTCAGTTGTCATGGCATGTTTACGTAGGTGTCATGAAGGAATGAATTATGGTATCACTTTATGTGTTTTCTGACAATCTAATGCAGGCAGGAATGAGATAATTGCTACTTTTTTCCAGCTTTGTTTGTTGGCTTTTACAGCTAATTAGAGGCAGTGGGATGAGTTCTATCCTGGTGATGTTCAGAACTGTTCATGAGATGCTCAGACTCCGTAAGCGTTATGTAAGCATAAACAGGAAAGAGCAGACTGTAGAGAAATAACATAAAAAAGAGAAGGAGAAGGATAACAACTCTTCTGAATTAGGTATGATCTCCTCGTTTGGGGCTGTTCTGACAGCAGTAATGTCACTGCGCAGCGTCCTTGCAGCACTGAGTTCAATGACATTGTGATGACTAGATGGGCTTAACTTTCTTTTGTCGCAGCTCTATTGAGTCACGCTCATATAAAACAAAGAGCCCCTGACATTAATATGATAAAACAGTGATGAGATTTGTTTTCCACAACCCACAAACCCTGTGTGATCATTTTGAAAAGGTGGCCTGAAATCAGATTAGTCTTATAATAAAAGACTTTAAATTAATATTTGAAACTTGTCAGAGGACTTTGCACAACATAGGTTTTCAGGACTTTTCCTCTTATTTCATAAACCGTTGATTTGTATTCTTGTTTAACTGGAAATCTGTTGAGTGAACAACTCTATGTGTGAAACCTGTCTCCTTTCTAAGAGGAGAAAATATGTAACAGTGCAGGTCTGACTCATATTAACTGGCTGTAAGGAACTGCAGAGTCAAATTCTAGACTGTCCTTTAAATTTAAATGCACTTGTTACTGTTTCAGCACTTAAAAGCTTCCTAAATATCTAACACTCTGGAGATCCACATTATCATTATAATGATAGTTATATTTTGTAGCGTTTTGTAGTAGCGATGAATTAAGGATGCCATTTTCAGGCTGAAAAATACCCTCAGATGCTGAACAGACTAAATTTATTTATTGGCAAATAATATTAATTTTAGTAAATATTAAGAGAATATCATGCAAATGTAGAACAAGAGTGAATGCAAAAACTTTTACAGTTATTTTGGCATGTCTCGAAAACGTTTTGGAGTTAATGGACTTCTTTACTGTCAGAGCACATAGCGTAAATTCCGGACTACAGAGCGCACCTGATTAAAAGCCACAGGCTCTAATTTTAGAAAGAAAATCTATTTTGTACTTATGCATGCTGCACCGGGTTTTAAGCTGCATGTGACTCACACTGTAATATGAGATCTGGCGATGGGTTTGGTTACGAGTAGAGTTTAGATTCTCTCTCCGAACACGAATCTGGCCCGAGCCTGAGCTGGTCCTTGCGCCGGGTCGATATTTCCTTCCACTATCCTCGGGCTATGCCGTGCCTGGCTGAGTCGTGATAAAGCATTAAAACGGCCCACCTATTAAATGGTTTAAGTCGCCTTACATAAGGATACACTACAATAATAGATTTACACCAACAAATTTACATATAATCAGAAAGTTAAAACAAAGCATACTTTAAACATATATAGAAAGACAACACATGTAAAATGGAGGAACACATGGGTGAGGAAGGAAAAAAAATAAATATCAATAAAATCAATCACTTTATCAATACAAATCTGTCAGTCCTGAGTGAAAAAATATCATGCCAACGAACACTGAACTCTAAATTCTACACTGGTCAAATGTTTAGACACACCTCCTCAATTAATATTTTTTTACTAAGCAGACTCTATTCTGTAATAGGTAATGATGGACTGTTGTATCATTTAACTTAGTTCAGTGGTTCTGTGCAGTAGAACCATAGTGGATCAGGATCACTAACTGTGTCCCGACCCGACCATCACAACTGATGGTCCAAACACATTAAGAAGGAAGGAACTCCACTAATGAACTCCTGATGAAGAAACTCCTGTTAATTAAAGCATTCCAGGATTCCTCATGAATCTGAGTGAAAAAATGCCAAGAGTGTGCAAAGCTGCATCAGAGCAGTAGGAGATGCTTTCAATATTAATCTACAATTCAGACAATACTAAAAACAAAGGAAATCATTTAATGAGAATGTGTGTCCAGACATTTGACTGGTGCTGTATAGTCCATTACCTTTTGAAAACTCTTCATTCTTTCCATAACACACCCGAGCATGTGGGAGAAGGGTGAAGCAACCAAACCAGGAGCATAAAGAGTTCAACACTCACCTGGACACATGGAGATTCAACTGTAGCTTCTCTTTATCTCTTTATCTCTCTCTCTCTTTCTCTCTCTCTCTCTCTCTCTCTCTCTCTCTCTCTCTCCCTTTCTCTCTTTCTCTCTCTCTGTCTTTCTGTTTCCTGTCTCTCTCTCTTTCTCTTACTTTCTCTCTCTCTCTCTCTCTCTCTCCTTTTCTCTCTTTCTCTCTCTCTCTCTTTCTGTTTCCTGTCTCTCTCTATTTCTCTTACTTTCTTTCTTTCTTTCTTTCGTTCCTCTCTCTCTCTCTCTCTCTCTCTCTCTCTCTCTCTCTCTCTTTCTCTCTCTCTCTCTCTCTCTCTCTTCTCCAGTTCTTAATGTGAATGAAAATCCACAGTTTATGAAATAGATGATTATTGGTGAAAAGCTGTGGAGAGCAAAAACTTTTGACTGTACATCATGGAGAAAGATTTTCAGTAGTTATAGATAAATGTGAAAACCAGCCTTACTAGATCACTGGCTGCTGTGGGCTTGTTATCCATGACCCTTTCGCAGGGAGCAGAGTGGGCATTGTGCTGACTCTGCTGACGTTAATGCGAGGCAAATATTTATCACTTAATAGGTTTGCTGTGTTTATTAGTGTTTGTTTTCCTGGAGAGACGGTGGGGAGGCTCCCGTGACTGTACAGGCCATCTCTCTCTCACACACACACACACATACACACACACATGCACAAACCTGAATGTGACCTGTCAACATTTGTTTAGCGAGTAATTGGAGCAGTAGCAGCTCGTCCAGTCTGCCAGTCAGGCTGTTTTAACCTCGCTTAATTCCGGCAAGGTAGCCGCGCAATTAGTGCCACCATTTGAGTTGTTTTAGTGGAGACCACTGATGTTAACCACAGTTGAACCTTTCATGTGAGTCACCACAGCACACAAAAACATACTCATCTAACAGGGAGGGACTCCAAATTTCAAGTAAATAAATCATATTCCCATTTAAAGGCTGATAGGGGATCTCTAAAGCTGCTAACAGGGCATAACGTCAAGCAACAGTCTGGCTGGACTGGAACTGGGGATACGATATCAGTCAAAAGTTTTTTTGCACACCACAGTTATACTTGTTCTTGTTAAGCCTCGGAATGATATTGAGGGAACTAGAAATGAAAATATGTCAAGTTTTCTTTATAACATGGAAATGGTAACAGTGCATGCCTGACATCCTATTAACTGGTTGTGTGGTGATGCAGAGTTTTAGACAGTCCTTTAACTTTAAATGCACTCGTTCACTGTTTAATGCACTAGTTCACTGTTTAATGCTAGGGCGCTTTTCACGGGTTGGGAAGCAATAAAAAAAAATAATAAAAAATTTCAGATTGATAAAGGCACTCAGATGGTGAACGTGCTGTAAATGTATTGATTGCTAAAGAAATCTGAGTGTATTTATAGTAAATATTATATAAGTGACATGAAAAATCTTCTTTTATTTGATTTCCACACACCATACTGAGTCTTAAATCGGTGGAAAGGTGTTACTTTTTATTTTTTTGACCTATACACTGTCTGAAAATTTTCTTATATGCGCTTATGTTTATGTTTATGCCATTTAGGGGTGGAACCAAATAAAAATATGGTATTCGTAAAGGCACAAAAAACTTGTTTTTTACAAATACGGTATTCAAATACTTAAAAAAATATTTGTATTCAAGAACCCCCCTCCTCTCCGTTACACACTCGAGTGGTTAGGGACTCGCCCTGTGATCAGAAAGTCGTGGCCGATCCTCCAGACTGCTAGGAATCTCTGAGGTACCCTGAGTAAATACTGTTCCCACACACTGCTCCCCACACACTGCTCCCCACACCATTCCCCACACACTGCTCCCCACACACTGCTCCACACAGGTGCAGAATTCATGGTTGCCCGCTACTTCACTTGGTGAATCTGTTTAACTGCAGAAGAGGAATTACATGCTGTTCACACTGTGTGCAGTGGTGTCTTCCCGTGTGACCGATTGATCACTTTCACTTTTAAATACCCCCCCCCAACACATGCTCAAGTTCAGGAGGAGATTCTGACGTTGTTTGCACACTCCATTATGAATTTTACTCAAATACAAATACAAGTACGAATAAATTTCCCTTTTAACAAATACAATTACAGATAAAAATAGCCGCTGCTCTGCACACCTCTAATGCCATTGTATTCATATGTCAAACATGATGTACGGCGTCCTTGGGTGACCTGAAAGGTGCCTTATAAATTAAATGCATTATTATTATTATTATTATTATTATTATTATTATTATTATTATTATTGTTTAATTTTTTATTATTACTACATCCGTGTCTGCTACAGCTTTCGATTGGTAATAGACATGTGAAACCTGATTCTAAATGTCCTTACCGAGGCCTCAGCCAAATAATAACACCGCTTTCTATTAAGCTCAGATCTGCAAGAGTGCTCAACCCTCCTGAACACAAACAGAACACTTTGCCAAATTGCCCCAGTCATCTCTGTGATTTGTGAGCGAGTTCCGCCACCGACGTCCTCCAGAGAACTTTCATTCATCACTGCCACGACGCCTTCCCGCATCATCGTGTGATGTGAAGATCGAAATTGTTCTGGCACCCATTAATAATTTGCAGATTGAGGCACAATTGGATCACACAAACAATGCAAAATCATTTTCATTATACGTAGTATCTTTATTATTATCTTCAATAATCTTATTGTGTGCAAAATATCTACTTATCGCTTACTGTATGTCACTTATGATGTGCAATATCACTATTATAGTTGCATTTACCATCATCTATGTGTCTCACTTCTTATGAAATAGACTTATTATGTGCAATATAATTATAGTTCCGCTTGCTTATGTAACCATCATGTGCACTAACACACTCGGTATATAGAGAACAATTGCAAACCGTTATTATTGTTACTAGTAAACAACTTCAGCTGTATTTTATGTATTTATCTACAGTATCCTTATCCACCTCTCTCTCTGACCACTGCATTTTGTGTATTTAACAATGTACAGAGTATTTTCAGTCTTATTTTGACTTTATATAGTATATTCTTGTGCGTGAGGTTTTCTCCTGATTCTGGTTGTCTCTCTCACCTCCTTTCCTCTTTCTCTCTCTCTCTCATTCTCTTGATCACAGATGTGCAGGCATACCAGTGAAAGTTTGGCCACACATTGACATTTCCTACAAGTGCATGTTACTAAAAATGTCGGGTTTAAATTATAGTTAATGTGTCTGGCCGGGCCCGGACACGAGGTGCTCGGGTCGGGTTTGGGATGGGTTTTATCGTGGGAAAAAAAACATGCATAAGCTGCGCCGTATTTTAAGCCACACCGTTCAAAGTTTGTGAAAAAAGTAGCGGCTTATAGTCCGGAATATACGATTAAATGTTTTCTAATTCTAAATCCTTTTCTGGAGATAAAACTTGTCTCCACTGCCAGTCAGACAATGTCAGAAGACAACTGAAGGCATCCCAAGCTGCCCGAGGAAGCTTCCATTCCACCAGTGGATTAAGCTGCGTGAGCAATTATGGAATTAAAGCGAAGTCAAGTGGTTCTCCCAGAGGTGGAGAACCTGAGAAGCATCGCCAAATGCTTTCCCAGCCTCCAGCAAAGTAGCAGTGGGTTGAAAGACCCTTATTTAAAGAAAAATGTAGAACATGTAGAAAATGTTGGATGCGATTGCACTTCATTTTCTAATTCTTTTTTTTCCCTGAGTGCTGTAAACACTGGCATGAGGAAACAATGCATACTGTATTAGAAGATTCATCAAAGGAAAACATTTAACCTCCAGGGTTGAATCCCTATTCTTGTATGAGCAGAGAGTTTCCGGAATGTGCTTTATGTGTGAGTGTGTGTGTGTGTGTGTGTGTGTTCTGACTAGGAGAAAAAAGAAAAGAAAAAACATAAAAAATGTATAGGAGTTTAAAAGTAACTTGTCTGTATCTCGGCTGAGTTCCTCCTCTCTTCCTGTTCTGGTAGTACCAGGCATAATGTCTTGCTTTTAATATTTCCAACATTTCGATGCTTTTATAGGCTCTTTTATAGAGCGCTGACACCACAATCCACTGAAAAATATATGCAGACGTCTGTATTGTAAATGTTTTATTTTGATAAGGCCCCATCCTGAACTTGAGTACAGTGACAGCTTGCACAGCTTTCTATTAGATGGCAGCTGCATAAAAGATCATCTTGGACGAGCAATTTATAGTCACAAAAACACAAGAAACATCGCAGCTGTCATGTGTCTCCATGCCAGTGATGGCACCCACAGAGAATGAATGGAACTCTAAAGGGAGGGGGGGTGATTATTTGTGTGAAATGTGCAGAACTCAGCAAAAGGCAAACGTAAGATTTACTTGTAAATTTCCTGTGCTAATGTTTTCTTGAGAAACGGTCCTCCAGGCTTCCTGAAGGACTTTCAGAGACTCTCATTTCCAGTCCAGTCCCTGAAGGAATGTTTCTGCTGGTTAAGACACACAGTGACCTACGTATGAATCATTCAAGCAGAACCAAGAGCATCTAACTGAAGTCCTGAACCAGTGAAGAACCAGGAGCAGATGGTTCCACATGATCAGGCCAGTTCAAAGTCCTTCATTGGTTCTTTAGCTACATGTAAAGCCATGGCATGGTCAAATGGTTCTTACCCATCATGACCATCCTGTCTTTTAGTATTTTTAGGGACTTTTTAGTTCAAATAAATGTTCTTAGCAGCAAACACTTTGGTACCATAGAAATAATTTTGTTTAGAGTGTATCTAGTACCCAAAACCTCATATGTCCAAAATGGCTATTTTTCAGGAAACTCAAAAAAATTTATATTCTGAATAAATAAATATTGTGTCATCAAAACTGTTTTCAACACTTTTCATTGGTTGATAATTTCTAAATTTTACAGACCAATGTGGATACTGACCAATAATAACGATTTATGAAAACAATCAGGAATCACTTTTGAAATTAATTCGCCTGGGACTACTTGTATTTATGGTCATTATTTAAGGGTCATTTGTGCACTCCTGCTTTGGAAATGAATACATTTTGTGGAAACCACATGAAAATGTGGACATTAAGGTATAAAGACACAAGATGGACTTCAGTTCATGCCTTTTATTTGGCCGAAATTTAATAACCAGACCTTAGTGACTTTTAATTGAAAACCCCTGCTCTACTCCGTATTGTTAAATTTCTGACAGTTTTGACACTTGTTACAATAATGCATGTGTTGCTCATATCAGCCACAGTGGTGTTGATTTGTTTCCTAAACCCATCGGTATCATTACTAGGTTTAGAGTGGTCCACAACCCTAAAATGTCCAATGTGCTATGAGGAATTTCTAATGAAATTTGGCGAGTACACCTAAAATATGCGTAAATATGCATACTATGAAAGACATATCCGCACAGTTTTTCAGGCATTTGCAATCGTGATTAATTATATATACTGACAAGCATGAGTGGAGCTGGGAGATCATGGGGGGTGCGGACGTACACTGCATATAAATTGTCCCACATTAGTAACTTAGGTCATTAGGAAACAGCAGTGAGCAACATATATTTCATTTTGATCAACACTGGAATGCTGTCAAAAGCCTCATAGCTCTGGAACGATAATGGAAGAGAAAAACGAGAAACATGTTAATGGAACATGAGAAACTTGCTTGCTTTTCAACTCTTCTGTCAGCCCATTGTTCGTGGCACGTTGACGCTGTGAATGGAGCCGCCGCATAACCGAAGAGGTTTTTCTAGTGCGACCCTCCAGTTTATTCTTCAAAGTGGTTTGGAGTACTGCTTCCTAGCATTATATTTTTAGTCTTGTCAGTAGGTTCATAATTTAGTCTTCCCATTGTGTTGGATTGATTTTCCTGTGTTCTGCATCTCCTCCTACTTGGCTAGACTTGCACTGGAATCTAATGAACCATCCACAGTCCATTAGAGCTGTGAGATTTTCGTATCTGAAAAGCGTCACACGTTGAAAGTCTTCTTCCAACAGTACAGCACTTTGCAGAGATCCCCAGAATACCATCCAAGGTTGGGTAGGTTTGGTTGAAAGCCTCGTGTCTAACACAGTCGGGGGAGATCCTGAACCCCCAGGCCCTGGAAGAGTGTAAGCAGACAGAAGAGGTTTTCTCAATGTTCTCTGGCACGTGGTCAGGAGGGAGGCGGGGAGTGGGAGGCGGTAAAGCAAAGGCCGGTCACATTTCAAAGCGCCTCTGTAACAAAGTGCAAAAATCCAATAGCTCCCTCATTAGACCAGCTGCCATTGATGTATGTTCTTGCCACAGCCAGGCATGTGTTGCCAGGCGGCTTTTATAAATCGATGAGTCAGACTCGGGCTCTGTGTGTTGGGAGTTCAAGTGCAGTTGACTGGTTTTGTGGCTGGTGTCTTTCTTCCCCGGGCAGGAAGGTTCAACCTTTGCAGTTTCAAAGGTCCTCATTTCTACACCCACCATTCCTGTCGAGGAAGTTGTACCCCATGTCTCTAGCAGCCAGAGAAGCAGAAATATCAAACCAGCTTGTTTAACTACAGGCAAAAAACAAAAAGCCACCTCTTCATCAGCAAATATGTCTTGGATAACTTGTTCCCTCCAAGGTCAAAATGTAACAACCCCCTCAACAGGCTCATAGAAGAAAGATCTAGCTAGAACAATAACTTTTATTGTAAAGCAGCATTCCTTCCTGTTACCATGTTCACGTTCACGGCCTGTATCCTTTTTCTCAAAAAAACTATTTTCTTAAGAGTTAAACTAATGGAGATCTTTTCTCCTAATATGCTTCTTGGGCCAGTTACCCAACAGCTCATCTTGTCTCACTGAATGAGTGGGAGGGAGAACAGGGCTGATCCTATTTCCTCAGATCATCAATCTCGCTAAGTGTTTTAGGTCGGGACGATGTCTCTCAAGCCGCTTTCTTCAGTGTGATGCCCCCAGGGGCCGAGACCACCTGCTGTGTCGCTTTGTGTCCTTCTAATGCCGTATTTGTGTCATGAACACACATTGAAAGACTTTTTGATGTGTTTTCACACCCCTCTATCTATCTATCAGCATCTCCATCTCCATCCTAACCCACAAAGACACAATTGTAAGTAGAATAAATCCTTTTTTATGGTCTGAATTTCCAATTCCAATTTATTTATAAAGCACTTATAAAAACAACCACTTGGCGACCAAAATGCTGTACATCATATAACAAGTACAAACAACAAAAATACAACAAAAATTAAATAAAATAAATAACATTTATTTAAATAGTGTAAAATAATAGTTAAATCTCAAGTTGAGATTGTGCTCAATGCCTTACAGACATTGTCAGTATAAAAGCTATGAAGCCAAAAATGTATGAAAAATAGTTCTTTGTAACATCATTTTACTACTGAAAAAGTGGTAAACAGGTCACAAGAAATTTCTAAATTTGCTCAGATGGAGCTGATTTACAGCTAGCCCAAGATGCAGATACACACGGATATCTAATTCTCTTTAATGTGCAACATGTTGAGAACACTTTGTTTAACTAAAGGCTCATTTTAAAGCCTACAAAGATCCACCTCCACTGTAGTCTTTACCAGCAGAGGTGGTTTATGTGGGTTGAGACTTTTATAACTGCAGCCATTGGAGCCAGTGTAACTAATTCACACACAAACATGAACTTTTTATTTTTCACACTGACAGTCAGACACTGTATGACATCATGTAGTAATATGCGTTTTAAGCTGTATATTCCGTGACTACAACAGTAGTAATTTCGATTAGTGCTATTATGAGGTTTGCTATATTATTTCACTGCCTTCAGTAGTGATGAGGGGGTGGAGGTAGCTCAGTGGTTAGGACACTTGCCTCTGGACCATGAGGTCCTGGGTTCGAATCCTACCCCCAGCA
>JBBKCR010000031.1:13163256-13174902 GCA_037577295.1 Ladigesia roloffi | reverse complement strand
TGTAATGCCTTACATTTTAAATACAGTAATATTGTAATGTAACGAATTACTTTGAAATGACAGTAACAAGTAATAAAACAATGCATTACAGTTTTGAAGTAACTTGCCCAACACTGTTAGTTGTCAATAAAACATCCAGCTCTGCATCGACATGTTGGATGCAAAAATGTCTTTTCATGCCTTTCAAACTGTCTTAAATTAGGCATATTTAATTGATTAAATTAAAGAAATGTGAACAAAGGTTTTAGGAGCCTAGGCAGAGGAGTTTCAAACACTCAGCATTGAGCACCACCAGTATACTGATCACCGCTCCATCATCTGGAATCATCTCCATGTGTGTCTTAATCAACAGAAACAGAAACTGGTCCGGTTCAGGGACTGGACTGGAAATGAGAGTCTCTGGAGGTCCTTCAGGAAGCCTGGAGAAATGTTCCCCAAGAACACATTAAAATAAAAGCACATCTGGATGTTTCCAAACAAATGATTGGAAATGAGTGGTCTCTCATTTGATACCTACAGGGTGCGTCCTTATAAGTTTCATAAAGTGAATGCACTTTCAATAAGGGGGATTCAGGCTATAAAGGCTGAGCACACCTTTATTTTCAGACCTGGCTGGTCCAGCCATGCAGGTCTCTCACTACTCGGGATGGGACCAGTTACGATGGGGCGATTGCTGGAGATATTTCCCGCTTGGGGACTGAAAGAGAAAGCAGCAGTCTCATTATACGAGGCCTTCTCCAAAATCCTTTCATTTACAGAGCGCCTTATCTTCGAACCACGCCAATAAAATCAGATTTTATGATTTGCCTCTGCCAGGTGGTAAAATTAATTAGCATCAAAAAGTGACACCGTTGTAATAACATGATTTAGTCCGCTCAGTCTCGAGGAGGTTATGTAAATATTGCCAACCGCGAAACGGCTCCCCAGAAAGCTGTAAATCTCTTTCTCCAACAATCTCTTTCTTCACTACCTCTGATAACCCCTCATCCGGCAGCTGTCAGGGCAAGCGCAGGAGAGACGATTTTGGCGAATGCTAAAACACAAATAATTTCTAATCTTTTGTTCTGCTCAGGTAGCCATTATTCCGCCTGAGTCAGAACCGAGGCGCGATTCTCCCAGCCCACATTTACAATCCTGTTATTTTACCCTGTCCTCTTTCAAATGGGCCTCTCTCTCAACTGCTGTTTTCCGCATGCCAGTATTAAAAGGGATGCCGACGCTGGGGAAAGTGCTGAAGAATCCCTCGTCCCATGAATAACGGCTAAGCCGGCGCTGGATTACGTGGAAGATTGATGTGCATCACTATGATTCTTCCCAACTTGTCTCTGAAAGCTCCTTTTTGTCCCTTGTGCTTTTTTTTCTTTCCGGAGGGAGACACATCCTTTATAAAAACACTTGTGATGATTCTAGGGTGTGAGGGAGGAAATGCAGTCGACAAGCAGCCAGGTAATACCAGAAAAGGCAAAAGACTGTTCGTCTGCCCAAAAGTACAATATAGAATAATAGAAAATGTTTCATAGAACATCCAAAATGGCCTTAGGGATCTATCAATAAACTTCAGTTTGTTTCAAGTTTTTTTCTTTATATAATCCTTACGCATGTAAATATCCTTTTGTATATATATATATATTTTTTTTTTTATTTTAATGATTTTGTATGAACGTAATTTTCTTTATAAGTATTCCTGTAAAGTGACCTTGAGTGTTTGGAAAGGCACTTAATAATAATAATACATTTTATCATTATAATTATGATTATTGTTAATTATAACTTAATAATAATAATAATAATAATAAAGACATTTTGAAATTTAAGTAGAATTTGAATTAAGGGAAACATTTGATACTGCCAGTCAAACGTTTTTGCACAGATTTTCAACATTTGAGATTTTTTATTTCCCACCCATACAGGGTTATCTGGCACTCTTTTAATGAAGTGTGCTCATGAAGAAGTAGAAGAGTAAATTAATTGATTAGTAGTAGTGATTAGATGAAGAGGACCTGGGTAAACAGCTCATTCTGCAAAAAAATGTCTCATTGAGAGTGCTAAATAAGCTAAGCATTCAAAGCTATAGCACAGTCTAGAATTTGACTCTGTATCACCAACAGCCAATTAATAGGAGTCAGACCTGCACTGGTACAGATTTTCTCCTTTTAGAGAGGAAACTGACATATTTTGATATATAGTTTTCAAATATAGTTCATATGTATGTGCACTCAATGTCTTTTATGTGCTTAAAAAACAATCGACAGTTTATCAGATAAATTGTTAAATAACCATTTTTCGATCTTAGTAAACATTGTAGCTTCCAAGGTGACGGAAACATGAAGCAAACATCACCAAGTGTTATTCAGCTACAGGAGGGGTCTGAGATGCTTTGAAATGACTCTCCGTTACAGAAGTGCTGAATCATTACCACGTGGATCATCTGATCGTGGATTTGTCCTGCGTGGACGGAGGAAGATACGACCTTGAGTTCGTAGAGAGGAACTGTGACAAAAGTTGCAACACCGGGGCGCCTAGACAAACCCACCACAACCAAGGGGGGGTGAGCGAGGGAGCCCCCAAAACCACTCTTCCAAGGGGGAGGCATGGGAGGAGGAGAAGGCGGAAGTCTCCACACTGAGAAGAGGGCCGGAGAGTGAACCATGGCCATACGTAGGGGAGCCCGCCCCTTGGAAGCTGAGTTCAGAGCGGGGACCAGTGAATGATTTGGAGACCGGTCGTCCGGTACAAGAGCTGGTGAGAGGTGCTGGGACGGCCGCTGGGCAGCCCGGAGGTGCTGGGACGGCCGCTGGACAGCATGGAGGCGCTGGACGCCAGCTGGCTGGACCCGGTGCAGGACCCCGGCGGGTAGGACCCAGAGCAGGACCCCGGCTGGTTGGACACGGAACAGGACCCCGGCTGGCTGGACCCGGTACAGGACCCGGGCTGGCTGGACCCGAAATAGGACCTCGGCGGGCAGGACCCAGAGCAGGACCCCGGCTGGCTGAGACGGGAGCTGGCAGTGGACTGAGTGAGACGTGAGCTGGCAGTGGACTGAGTGAGACGAGAGCTGGCAGTGGAATGACTGAGACGAGAGCTGGCAGAGGACTGACTGAGACGGGAGCTGGCAGAGGACTGACTGAGACGGGAGCTGATAGGGAACCGACTGAGACGGGAGCTGGCAGAGGACTGACTGAGACGGGAGCTGATAGGGAACCGACTGAGACAGGAGCTGACAGAGAACTGACTGAGACAGGAGCTGATAGAGAACAGACTGAGACAGGAGCTGATAGAGAACTGACTGAGACAGGAGCTGATAGGGAACCGACTGAGACAGGAGCTGACAGAGAAAAGACTGAGACAGAAGCTGACAGAGAAAAGACTGAGACAGGAGCTGACAGAGAACTGACAGAGACAGGAGTTGATAGGGAACCGACTGAGACAGGAGCTGATAGGGAACCGACTGAGACAGGAGCTGATAGGGAACCGACTGAGACAGGAGCTGATAGGGAACTGACTGAGACAGGAGCTGATAGAGAACTGACTGAGACAGTAGCTGATAGAGAACTGACTGAGACAGGAGCTGGCAGAGGACGGACTGAGACAGGACGGTTAGAGAGAGAGGACACCGCACGAAAGGACTCAGAGGGAGACCAATTAGAGCGAGATAAATGATTACAAAAGGAATTGAAACGAGATGGATCAGGGAGAGAGGTGGTAGAAAAAAGCGAAGGTGAGGAGGACAGAGTGAAACTGGAAAAATTCTCAGGATTGACGGAAGGCAGAGTCGAGTTGGATAGACATTGAAGTTAAGGTTGAACTGAGTGAGAAATAGGAGGTGTTGAATTAAGCGTTCGTTGTACCGGGCTAAGAAAAGACTTAGGGTATGTAGGAATAACGAGAAGTGGATCGGAGTAAAGTAAACCTGGAAAAGACGGCTGTGGAAGACGTTGGGTGAGAAGGGGTGGAGCCGAACGAGAGCTCACGGAGAGAGGCAGAGAAAAAGAAGAGGAGTTGGAAAGAGATGGTGTAGGATTATTTGGGACAGGACTAAAATAAACTGGAGTGCACGGGACTGAACGGACCTGACCTGAGCTGGTTTGTATTGGGTGTTTGCCGTGAAATGGTGTGTCCAACCTCCATGGTTCAGCTGTCATGGGGGGTGCCATCTTGGGCTTTTCCGGTTTGGTGTGTCAATCCGGGGTTGTCACAGCGAGGCTGGCGCGATGACCCAAACGGTGGATGAGCTGAACTGTGTCCTCCAACGTCTTGGGTTGCTCATGCCACATCATCGCTTCCTGTATGTGAGGATTCAAGCCTTCCTAATATATGGCTCGGAGTGCGGCGTGTCCCCATGTGAATTAGGACGCCAGGGCGCAGAATTCCGCTGCATACTGGCTCACAGAGGAGTCTCCTTGCCGCAGGTGATACAGGTGAGAGTCGGGAGAGGCACCGAGAGATCCGGTGCAGCTGAAACTAGAGGAGACATCTGAAGAAGCGGTTGATGATAGGGTCCGGTGTGAAGCTGTGTCTTTTGCTGTGGTGGAGCATTCTGTCGTGGATTTGTCCTGCGTGGACGGAGGAAGATAATACTAGCCAGTCTCTCTCATGATTTTAACTACTGTATTTACAAGACAACAATGAGGTACAGCAGGTAATGCTCCACACCATGCCTGAGGACCAAAGGTCTTAAATACAGAGTGTAATTATTGGCTAAGGATCCTCAGGTGTGGGTGGAGTATGATTGGTCTAGTGGTGACCCCTTGAGGTCGTAGAGAGGAACTGTGACACAGATGGTGTTTGGGCCTCAGAGACACTTTCTTTTTTGTTGTAGTTAAACAGAACAGTTTATTAGAGACGATCATTGATAGCAAAGTAGGGCTGGAAATTTAACGCGTTAATTAGATTAATTAATCACAGAAAAAATTACGCGTTAATATTTGAGTCCCGGATCACTGCTGTGTGAGCAGCCAGAGAGCGCAGTTCAGTTGAGTGAGATTTGGAAGAAAAAAAACACCGAAATGGCTAATAAATTATGTCTTGTGAATGTTTTGCCAATTCGGATTCTGAAGGGGAATATTTGCTTTTTGGAAAAGTTCCTCGCTCCTCCTCTGGTTCAACTTTGGAGCGCAGCTGCACAGCTGTGTGAGGCGAAAGTGAACACAAAGCAAAAACACACGTTTATTTCAACATTTTGCCCATCAGGAAAGTTTGTGAAAATGGTGAACCTGGTCGTACTGTCTGTAGGAGACCTAGAGGCAGCAGGAGAAACAGAAAATTGTGCTGGAAGTAGCCACATTAGCTTTCTTCATCCAGAACTCCAGCGCTGGCCATAGTGTGTGTGAAAGCTGGGCGACGTAGTTTATCAAACTGTTATATACTGTAACCTAATTCCTAGGTTTGGTTCAGTCAGTGATAAAAATGTCATGATCATTGAAGTTATAGGCTTGTATTCAATATTAAATGAAAAAATACCGCTTCTTGTATGTATCTGCGATTGAATGCAATTAATTAGATTAATTAATCACCACACAATGTAAATTAATTAGATTACAAATTTTAATCACTTGACAGCACTATAGCAAAGAATTCGAAATGAGACTCTTTGTCTACGAGAGCTTCTCGAAGGCCGATTTGAGTCGGTGCCCCTTCTAGCCTCCACCCATCAGCCTTGTTTCAGTGTTTGCCAAAATTCTTAAATTCTTAAATGCCTTAAAAAGTTCCATTTGTCCATTTTTATTGACAATTTAAAAAAAGACAAGCAGCCTGTGCGACATGTGCTTGATGCCACATGGCCTTCTGCTCATGTTAATCATGAAAACATCACAGGCTGTACTTCAGGAAGAAACAGCATGAGATCCAGAGACTGGCTCAAGTTGTAACAAATCCACAGATAAAGGGGCTCTTTAATGAAGTCAGTGCCAACAGGGGGTGTTAAAACCTATGGTCTTGAAGCAAATGCACTCATAGGACACTTTATAGGAAACTCTTCACTTGTAGTTCCACTTTGCTGTTGTACAGTATAAGCAGAGTTTGTGTTTTCCTTTCATCTAATGGTCAGTTCGATAGTTAGACAGAGAGAAAGAGAGACTGTTGTCTGGATATTCTTTGAGTATTGGACCGTTTTTTTAACATTGCAGAGACACGGATGTGTGTAAAATTCCCAGCTGTGCGTGTGCTTGAGCAATGATGGAATCAAAGGCAGCTGTTTTAAGATGATTTAAGATGTTTTAGCTGAAAAAACTTGAAATGACTAAAATATGACAAAATACATTTATGCATTTTGCCATAAATACTAGTTATAACTAAAGAATATATATTTCAGCAAAATTACATGTTCATATATATACATATACACATTTATATATGAGACCTGATGTCCTGAAGTTACAATGAATATTTATGCTAAGACAATTTTTCGAATGGGCAACGCAGCACAGAGTCATTAATCAGAACATATGTATAGTATTTCCTGTTATATTCAATGGAGAGATGGTAAAATTGCAATATAATGATGAATACAAGCAAAAAATGGCCACACAAGCTTGAAGGGATACAATTTAATGCAAGATAGATGTAGTATGAGCTCTTTAATTCACAACAACATTAATATATACATGAAAAGGTGTGGATAGAGATCTCATACACACACACATACACACACACACACACCAAGGTCAACACGGGTGAGCTTCTTAGGTGTTTTTTGGAAAGTATCTGTATTTTTACTGGCCTGGATTATGCTGTGTAGGAGCTCTCCCATGTCTCCACCAGAGCATGACCACATTTCGTAAAAAATACATAACACTCAAGCGTCCTTCGTCTAAACAACAGGGCGTTAAAATAAACCAGAGCTCTTGTGGTCAGAATGGCAATGAGCCCTTCGTCATCCCGAGCCTGCTTAGTCGCTGTGCACCAATATAGTGGACCTGTGAGGTAGGTGGTTCTCATAAAGGTAGGTGGTTCTCATAAAGTGGCCAGTGAGAGGGAAGTACAAGGTAGGAGTTTCTAATAAAGTGGATGACGAGTGTACATTACAGGACTGAAGTAGTGTATTAGAAGCAGAAGGCCCCGGGGCTGCTGTGCTGCTCGCCTACAGTTATTGGTGTCGGTGGAATCATGGATTCTACATCGTTCTCTGGCTGCAGAAATGCAGTGGAGCTTCTTGGTGCCTGTTAACACAGAACTAAAATGGAAGTAGAACATACTGGGTGGGGTAAAGGTATTAAGGTTTTTTTCAATTGTGAAAGTTTTACTTCAACAAATGAAGTAAATAAGTAAATAAAATGTTGCTTTTCATGTTTTGGCGAATTTGATTGCCAACCATTTGTGACGACGGGTGACAGCTAGGGGTCACCCTTAGACGCATTTTGGTTTGCGTTTCTTATGTTGTGGTTTGGCCTCCGGATCACGCCAGCTTTCAATTAGAGGATTAGGGAAAACAGCTGCGGGAGTGATTGGGAGGAATTGTGTCTGTGTTTTGGTTGGGTGGTTTGGTTTGGGGTTTAGTATTTATAGGGGTGAAGATCGACACTAGGTGTCGGTCATTAGTCTTAGTCTGATTTTGTTTCACTGAGTATCTCTTTATATAGTGTGCCTGTTTGTTCTTGTTAATAAAGTGGAGAAAACATGTCATCTTGCCTGGGTTCTGTCCTTTGAAGTCCCGCAGCGTGATAAAATGGCCGACCGACCAAACAAGGGCCTCGAGCAGGCAGAGGAGTCGCACCCCAAAGCACTGTATGGGCCGTGCAGGTGTCGGTCATTAGTCATAAGTTGATGATTTTGTTTCACTGAGTATCTCTTTATGTTGGCCCGCGCCCCTGTTTGTTTTTGTTAATAAAGTGAAGAAAACATGTCATCATGCCTGGCTTCTTGTCCTTTGAAGCAGCACGGCATGACACCATGACAGTTCTGCTCTTTTCTATTGTGAACAGATGAGGCAGTTTGAGGCAGTAAGGGTGCTTTTTTTTCTTTTGGGGCTTCACAGTGAAGGTTGAATTCAGCCATTGGCATCCTTCTGTCTCAAATTAAACACCTATTTAATTTGTTAATTACAATTAACAATAAACATACATGAAATCTGCACTGACAGCACCCGAGCTGTGCTACAGTTCAACATATAGAATTTTAAAACAAGCTGAAACAAAAAAGATACTTTGTGTATGTCATGATACCGATACTTATCGATACTTTGGTTGATATCACTCTATAATTTGACACAAATGATAAAGACATCGCATAAAAATCTTTGAAACGACTCTACAGAAACACCGTTTGTAGCACTGTTTGTCCGAGAGTTTCTTCTTTCTGACCAGTCAATAATGGTACAAAATTCTCAGTATGTGTCACTAGTCATGGTTTGCAAAAATGAGAGAAATTCAATTACTAGTCCCTAGTCCCTAGTTCATTAGAGGTATTACTAAAGGCCCAGGTCACTTTAGAGTAAAGGCACACCTTACTTAGTCTTGATGCGGGTATTGACCTATTCAAGGTTCTAAGTGACTTTGTTGTCCCCAGCAGCTGTGAACACATACATGACCCCGGTCTCACGAGTGTTAGTGCAGCCATCACGAAATACAATTTAATCAAAATAGGTGCTCCGATCATGGTTTAGGGTGCTAGCCAGACAGTAGGAGAGAAAACATGAGTTGATTCCTTAGCTTAACCTAACCTTAACCTTACATTTACGCTAACCATAAACCTAACCTTAACCCTACCTAACCTTTACCTTAACCCTAGAACTAAGCCTAATCCTAACCTTAACCTTAACCCTACACCTAACTCTAAACCTAACCCTAACCTTAACCCTAAACCTAACCCTAACATTAACCCTAACCTTAATCCTAAACCTAACACTAAACCTAACTGTAACCTTATCGCTAACCTTAATCCTAAACCTAACCCTAACCTTAAACCTAACCTTAACCTTAAGCCTAACCCTATAGGTTAGGTTAGGGCCCCACTTGTTCCTAACCTTATTCTATCCCCTTGAGTCACTTCATATCCTGATAAATAACCTCATTCCAACCCCCCCTTTTAATTTTTTTATTTAAATTTATTTGCATGTATATATATATATATTGACCTTTAACCTCCTATAAATGTCTATCACCAGTCAAATTTAGCTTGAAGTAATCTGCAATTGCACAGATCTTATTCCACCTGCCAGTATATAAAGTCAAGCACTGCCATGATTATTATTACTAGCAGTATTCTTATTTGAGCCACTTTGTAGAGCGGTAAAACGGGTGTAGCCAGTGCAATAAAAGCTTTAAAAAGTATACAGAAAGAATCTTTTCTAACTCCTAACCCTAACCATAACCTAACCTTAACCTTAACATAACCATTGTGTTGCAGATGCTAAAAGATCGGAGTCTCTGTAGGAAGTACTGCCTACATTGACCCTTTTTGTAAGTGGACAGTGAGTTCTTGGACCATTCCAGTTTGTTGTCGATGTGGACACCCAGGTATTTATAGTCCTGAACAATCTCCACATCCACCCCTCTAATGGACAGGGGAGTGACAGGAGATTGTGACCTTCTCAAGTCCACCACCAGTTCTTTTGTCTTTTGGATGTTGAGCTGCAGTTGATTCAGTTCACACCAGTCCAAAAAATTGTCCACAGCCATCCTGTACCCACCCTTGATACATCCAACTATTGCTGAGTCATCTGAGAATTTCTGGAGATGGCAGCCCTCTGTGTTGTACTGGAAGTCAGATGTGTACAGGATGAAGAGGAATGGTGAAAGTACTGGTCATTTAATGCAGAGCCCATGAAAATACTGAGCGTTGTCCTAGTGAGACAAAAAAGCCCTTAATCATGATCAGATCATGTATTTTGATTACATTTTGTTTCGTGATGGGGTTGTGTATGTAGTGAGAAGAGACGTTTCTCCATGGCCTACATCATATAACAACATTCAATAAAGTGGAAGTTACGACAGAGATGATGCGACAAACAGACTATTTGTCAATATACCAGTAATGTAACAGTACAGTGTGAACGAGATGTAAACCTTCCAGAATGACTAATATTGCACCGTAAGTATGAAAATGCACAGGAGGCAGCAAGCAGTATTGAACCAGACTGAGGGAGAGTAAATTATGAGCTTGTCAAATAACAAGGGTGCGCCTATTGTGGCAGAAAACTGTAAACAGAACGTAAAATGCATGTGCTATTGAAAGCCCTAAGTTTAAAATAAAAGGTACACTATACAAAATGTAGGCTATTGGGCTTATAACATGAAAAGCACAGGAAAATAACACCTTTAGAAACAAAAAAATGCATCCAGTGTCCGTCCACTAAATAGTTTGTCATCTGCCATCTGAAAATAACCCTGTTTATTTCAGGCCTGGACTGGCCCCTGGGGGCCCAATGCTACTGGTCATTTCTCCTGTTGGACGCAGTGATGCATTCACTGCCAGGCAGAGCCGCTACAAGAGCGCATTCATGAAATTGATTCTAAAGGCGGAAGGCGAAGTGAGGAATCAATTTGTGGCGTCCGAGATGAGATGGAAAACCGGCAATCTTCGCTTGTCAAGTTGAGGCTTTCTGGACGGAAGGACAGCTCCTGTCATTCACCCTTTCATTTAAATTTATATTTACCTGCAGGAGAGGAAAGGGAAAGAGTGAGTCCCTTAATCTGTATGGGTAATAAAGTGTGTGAACTTGAGTTGACTTGAAAAAGGAATGAATAGCAATATGACAGAGTGTGTGCTAGGCATCCTCAATGAGCGGGGACTCCCCCGCGGGAGCCCAAGCACATTTCTGAAAGTTTTCCAGTCCGGTGACATTGAGATGTCATTCTGCAAGCGTCCCCCCCCCCTCTCTGCAATGCTAAAGGCACCATTTCAACCCGGCTTTGTTCCTGCCGGGCCTTGGCACTACAAAGGTACTGCACATTGGCGACTGGCGCGCCAAAAAGCTTTTGATGAGCAGCACGCCGACTTGGGACATCTTCAGTCCAGCTGATCAGACAGGAGCGCCCTGGGAAAACTGAGCACTTCCCTTCCTGTCTGAGATCCGCCGTATATGTTCCCTGGGACAGCAGGAGAGAGGCTCTTACGTATAAATACGCCTGAGACTAAATGTAGAATGCAGAAGTGAGGGTAGGGAGGAGGGAAATAATGAGAAGCAGGTTTGACGGATGTATGGTTTATGGAGGTTTTCCTAGATGGGTGTGTGTTCTGTTCTTGGTGTTTGGACTGGCTTGACTTTATAATCAATCATGTTTGGTCACATCACCTGCTGGAACTGACTTGAGTTGACATACACCTCCCAAAACACACACCAAAACCACAGTTCCACTGACACACCCCCATAACTAACCTCCTATTTTGGAGTTCTTTGTTGATTTGCTGGGGTTTGTGTGGGGGGGTAGTTGTGGGGTTTGTTAGTGGGGGGGGGGTTAGTTGTGAGGTTGTTAGTTTTGGGTTAGTGGAAGGTTTGGTATTGGGGTGTGTTAGTGGGGGTAATTGTAAGTTGTGTTGTAGGGATTATTTAAAGTGTGTGTTAGTGGGGGTTAGTTCTGGGGTTTGGTAGTGTGGGGTTAGTTGTGGGTTTTTTTAGTGGGGCGGTAGTTGTAGGATGTGTTGGTGGGGGTTAGTTGTGGAGTTTATTAGAGTGGGGTTATTTGTGGGGTTTGTGAGTGGGGGGCTAGT
>JBBKCR010000031.1:13142457-13163156 GCA_037577295.1 Ladigesia roloffi | reverse complement strand
GGGAGTTAGTTGTGGGGTGTTTTAGTGGGGGTTATTTGTGGGGTTTGTTAATGTGGGGTTAATTATAATGTGTGTTGGTCTGGGGGTTAGTTGTGAGGTTTGTTAGTGTGGGGTTAGTTGTGGGGTTTGTAAATGAGAAGTTAGTTGTGGGGTTTATTAGAGGGGGTTAATTGTAGAGTTTGTTAGTGTGGGGTTACTTGTTGGAGTTTACTTTGTAAAGAAGACTGTATTTGAAATCTGCAAACATGAAACTGTTTCCAAATTTCACATGTTTTGGGTTGGATTAGTCATTGATGACACATGGTGGATTTAGATCAATGTTAGTAGGAGGTTAGTGGTTGGGTTGTTCGAGTTGAAATGTCTACTTTTTTAAGATGATTTCATTTGAAACCTGCAGCTGTTCCACATTTTAACATATTTACTGGTTGGATGGTAATTGATGGGAAATGGCAGCCTTAGATCAATCAGATCACTCAGTCCCACTGCTTAAATGAGGCTCTGGCAAAGACTTCCAGTCCACTCACCTCAAAAGAAGAGTGCTGTTCTGAGAAAACGAGAGTGTGAGGACAAAAAGAGGAGTGTGTGTGTCAGACTGACCCTCAGTCTGTCGGATAATGAGGTTTTTGACACTGGCCAGCTGTTCTCAGGAAGGTGACACAGCAGCATCATCGGAGCAGTCAAACTGTCCCTCTCTGCACCCACCTGCTGCACGCTCGTTAACACCACACACGAGAACATCTCATTACACACACTGATGAAGAATAATCAACCACTGAAATTTTAATTAGACACTGCAGTTTAAAAGTCTGGCCTTAACTGATTTTCCATCAGCACAGTTTCTATTATTGCCATTATTATTATCGGATTTACCTGGACATGCATCATCCACAGTTCAAAGCTTGAAATTTCTTTCCTCATAAAATATCTGAGGATATATGCAGAATGCAGTTTTTGTATTTTTCTTATGTTTTTTTTATATTCACATGTATGAATCCCATGTTTTGGCCTTACCTGGAGAATGAGTTAATGCAAATGTCAGAATTAAGTGGACTTTACCCCTTACCTAAACTCTGTAGTTAAACATCCATATAATGTCAAATTTGGTCCCTGTGTAGTAGAGAAGTTACATTTCTGGACAATTAACAACATGTTGTCACATCCGGCTGATGAAGTACAAGGTACGTGGGAGTTGGTGAAGTAGAGGAGAGGAGGTGAGACAGATGAATGAGAAAGGATAAGGTGAAGACATACAAAGAGTCCGTGCAAAGCAAAAGACAAAGTTCTTTAAGTAATCTATGTAATCAGTCCAAAGCTCTTTGAGCTGCATCTCGAACTGTAGTCCTGCAGCGCTCCCCAGTGTTCGCCGCCAGACTCATGACAGAGCCCCCCCCCCCCTCAAGAGCTTAACTCCAGGGTGCCCAAAGGACAAACCCTGAACACCCAATCCCGGAGGGGAGGGAGGGCGAGGCACCAACACCGAGGCATTGTTCAACGCTGGTTAAGGCGATGGGGTGCCAACTGTCACTGGAGGAGGAGACGGGACGTCGACCATCGATGGAGGAGGAGACGGGACATCATCCGATTCTGGAGAAAGTGATGGGGCACGACCAACACTGGCTTGGCTGTGGCTAGCTTGGCGGCTGGTGGCCCGGACGCGGCTGGCCTGGTGGCTGGTGGCCCGGATGCAGAAGGTCCGGCGGCTGGCGGCCTAGACGCGGCTGGTCTGGCGACTGGTGGCCCGGACACGGCTGGAGTCTTGGACCAAGAGGATACAGGGATGAGAGAGAGAGCTGTACTGAGGCAGGGAACTGGAGTGAAGCAGGGAACTGGACAGAGGCAGGGACCTGGACTAAGGCAGGGAATTGGGCCGAGGGAAAGAGCTGGACTGAGGGAGAGATCTAGACTGAGGGAGAGAGCTGTACTGAGGGAGAGAGCTGGACAGAGAAAGAGGGCTGGACAGAGAAAGAGAGCTGGACAGAAAAAATGGGCTGGACAGAGTGAGAGGGCTGGACAGACAGAGAGGGCTGGACAGAGAGAGAGGGCTGGACAGAGAGAGAGAATTAGAGCTGAAAACGGGAGGAGAGCCGAGAACAGGTGGAGAGCCGAGAACAGGTGGAGAGCCGAAAACATGTGGAGAGCCGAAAACGGGTGGAGAGCCGAGAACGGGCAGAGAGCCGAGAACGGGTGGAGAGCCGAGAACAGGTGGAGAGTCGAAAACTGGTGGAGAGCTAGACTGAGGCAGAGGGCTAGACGGAGGCAGAGAGCTGGACTAAGGCAGAAAGCTAGACGGAAGCAAAGAGCTACACTGAGGAGGTGGGTTGGACTGAGGGAGAAGATTAGACTGAGGAAGTGAAGACGTCTGAGCTGGAGTGGAAGGTGCTCTGAGCAGGGGGAAGAGAAACTTGGGTTAGGGAAAAAGGAAGGGGAGTCTGAGCTGGAAAGTTCAATCTGCTGAGAGAGAATTCTGCACGAAGGCTGGACCTAATGGTCTCGTGCAGATTGGCAGTAAGCTCACCTCGAGGAGCCATCTCGTCCTGGATACGCATGTTTAACCACTCGTGGTATCTGTCCTGGAGGAACTCATCACTGTGAGGGGAGTATACCATCAGGGTGAGAAACTGCATTTGATATTCCTCCACAGAACGTTTCCCCTGATGGATGTAGAACAGCCAGGGGAATGGAGACTCACAAGAGCAGCTCAGGATACTCACCGGTTTGTTGTTGTTGGCGCCGCCATCTTGGATCCGCCAAGTCCTGAGTGAGGAGGAGTCGGAATGTGTTCGGGTCAGCTGGCTTGTGGACTTGAGGACGGACACTTTCTGTTACATCCAGCTGATGAAGCAGCCGTTTGGGTGTGAGGAACGAGACGTCATCACAGGAAGGTGAGCTTTATTTACACTATTTTACAAACAAAGTACAAGGTATGTGGGAGTAGGTGAAGGAGAGGAGAGGAGGTGAGACAGACGAATGAGAAAGGATAAGGTGAAGACAAACAAATAGTCCGTGTAAAGCAACGGACAAAGTATTTTAAGTAATCTCTGTAATCAGTCCAAAGCTCTTCCAGCTGCATCTTGAACTGTAGTCATGCAGCTCCCATCAGTGTTCGCCGCCAGACTAATGACACATGTGAGTGGACATGTTGATGAAGTTTCTATGAAACAAGTACAAAACTAGAAGAAAACAAACATCTGGGGGTGAAAAAGAACATAAAGGCACAGTTGAAAATGTCTAGCAGAAGACTTAAGAGCCTCTGTTGGTAAGAATTTCATAGTGGAAATTCAAGGAACAACAAGATATTTAAAATATGACCAAAGATGACACCGACACCATGACCTGTTTCTCCTAAACATAACTGATTTCTATTTAACATCAATATGAGGTTCTGACCATTTTCTCCTACTTCATAAATTCAGCTCCGGAGAGAGCTTCCTCTGATCTCAGTCTGATCCCAGTTTAAGACCTTCACATTAAATTTCTGTTTTCTTAATCTGTTCTTTATTCAGCTTAGATTATCAGATCTTCAGATCAACCAGAAAATACAAAAGAAAAGTTCTTATAAATGAGTCTGTTTAACATCTGAAAGCCAAAGTCAGACAATTTAGAGATCCATAAGGTAATTAAAGAGAAGAAAATAAGAGCAACTTAGTTAGCGTTTTCCTTTTGCTCCTTATTTATTATTTTCAGTAAAGTGGGGTGAGACAAAGAAGACTGTTTTGAACAGCAACATTTTCCTCTGGGAACATCTAGACCTGAGTCACATGGTTTATGGGGGAAGTTTCCATCTGGATCAACAAAAATTGTGATTCTGCTTAAGTATAGGAATCAGTATTTTCTTGCTCTATGTAGGGAGTAAGGATGCATTTGTGTTTTAATCCCAGTGTGGGGAAGAAAATATATGACATTTAAACTGGTTATAGTAGGAATGTGCAATGAATACTTATAAAACAAACATTTTGCCTTATGATATATAAAGACTGTTCTAAGAAAAGATAATGGAAGATGAGATAAGACAAACCATTATTGGCCCCACAGTTGGGAAAATTGCATTGCAATGGTAGAAATTGGACAGAACAAAATGACAATGTTTTAACCAAAATATTGCACATGAGGCAATATATTGTATTTATCAGTCCACAATGTTTTAACCATTTAAGTGCAAGGTTTTTTTAATATATACTGGATTTTTACATCAATATTTCAAAACCTTGTGTCTTAAAAGGGGTTAACCCTTTAAGCGCCAAAGTCACAGGATTGCAACAATACATCATCATGACTAAAACAGACTGTATTAAAAAATATCATGTAATGTAGCATTTGTATTACCTACCACTACTTGGCAGACATGTAGCACTTTGATTCAAGATGAAAATTTCGCCTATTCAAAGTTTTGAGTAAAATGCGGTTGAAATTAGCCTTGTGTCATTGGCACGGGAGCAGAGAAAGGGTGCCCTTCTGTTCTCAGTGTGCGAGTAAGCATGCGGGATTTGTTGAAAAAAATGCCAAGTTGTCCGTTGATGATGTCCTGTCAATGATATTCGCCGATTCTGAATCTCCATGCTCCACTTGGAGCACAACTTTCTCGCGGGTCTCCCGGTACAAACGGCAAATCTTCCCCTTCAGATTCAGAATTGGCAAATATCAGTTTATTTTTTTCACAAATCCCACACACTTACTGAGAACAGAAGAGCACTCTTTCTCTGTTCATAATTTTCATCTTGAATCAAAGTACTACATGTTTGCTAACTAGTGGTATGGAATATAAATGCTACATTACATGATATTTGTAAATACAGTCTGTTTTAGTCATGACATCTTGATATGATAATCTAGCAACATTTTATTACTTTCTTCTGTTTTATTGTTGGTTTCCTCTTTCCTTATCATAATGAATGAAGATAAAAAGTCAAAAAGACCAAAAGAAAGAAAATAACTTCCAAACATCAGTTCAATATCAGCTGTTTCCTGAATATAATATAATGTAAGATGTCTGCCACTTCATGATGTCATAATATGCAAATTAGGTGAGAATATTTATACCCCACATAAACTTCAGGTCATGCCCAACATTTTTCTAATATAAAATATCTCTATCTTTAATATGTGTGTTTGTTTGTTGGTGTGTGATCAACTGCAAGTTAATACTACCAATAATAATAATAATACATTCCATTTTTAAAGCACTTTTTGAAATTCTCAAAGATGCTTGTACAATTTTGAGTGGACAAACAAAAGACGAGGGGAGAAACATGGACACAGGCAAGAATACAGGCAATATTAGTTTATCTTTTTCTTTAGGCCTGTCCAAAATCCATGGCCTGGGCTGTACTGTAGTATGAAGTTTCTCAAATTAGGTATGAATCTGTGCTGTGAATACCACATATACCAATGCGTACAGGCGCAACACTTACAGCGACTGGAATTTCTCCCAATGTTATGTCCACCTCTTTTCCCCATTGAAGAGGGGCATTTTCCAGGAACTCCTCTCTGATCTTTCATTATTTTCTAAACTCAAAACAAAAGGCACAATGGCCCAAAACTCTGATACACAAGTGGAAAGCATTTATACCTTCAATAACCCACAAATTCAAGGTCAACTGAAACCCTTTAAATATACAACCACACAAAGAAACACACAATCCTAAATAAGACCCAGTTCCTCCTGATCACTCCAGCAGCTGCTTAATCTAATACTCTAATTAGAAGCTGGCGCGATCAGGAGGCCAAACCCACACAAGACCCAAACTAAATAAAAAAGTTACTAAGGGTGACTCCTAGCGATCACACCCAAACGACTCCTAGTTCACCTGTAGCTTCATATTAGCCTAACTTAGGGAATATGAATGCTTTGTGTGTTGATAAAAGTTTTAGATTGTTTTACAGTTGACTCTTATAGCAATTTATGGATTGTATATATTTATTCTTGGCTGTTTTGTTTTCTTATTATGATGTTTGCAGTTCAGGCTCACAAATTTTTAACAAATATGAATCTAAATCTATAAAACAATACATATTTGCTCACTTTCCTTTTTACATTTGAAAAAGATCATGACTGCAAAGTACAATGACTGGATGAAATCCTCGTATAATTTTCATGGTTTCACAACAACAGTGCAACTGTCACGAATGGAGGCGCGAGCCCTCATCCGTGAACTTCCTCTAGAGAGGGCGAGGGATCCAGACCAGACTGGGTGTTCCATTCAGGGGGTTTTATTCAAAACTCAAACAAGACAAAAACAAAACAGGCTCGATGGCCGTCAGAATCAAAACCAGCCTTTAAACCCAGGGATAAGGAACACAGCGGAAATGAGGCGAACATGAGGCGATGCACCCAGAAATAATGAGTGCAAGAGACAAACTTAAATACATATACAAACGAGGACATAAACAAGGATCAGGTGAAACTCATAAGACACGTGACAAACATCCAAACCAAAACATGTCAAAATAGGAGTCCCCTTTACCAAAATACACCAAACTGAAAACCCGAACACACGAAACTCAGAACACATATGACGGTGGCCAAAGACAGCCACCGTTATAGCAATACCCTTTTATCATATTTTATGCTGTCCATCTTTTTCCTAAAGACGAGCCACCTGAGACTGTGGTTGCAGTAACTGTATCATGAAGAAGGCTTTGATTCGGCTCGTTACTTTAAAAATGTTTATTGAGTTACATTTTTTTAAAGCAACGTCAAAAAGTCAAAACAACACCATATGTTGAGTTTCTGCCACCTCATACTTGAAGCATTTATATTTCAGGCAGAGCCTGAAAACTGGTATGACGTGTGAGTGTGTGTGTAGTGTGGTGGACAGTTTGTCCCCCAGCTTTCTGTGTCCTGGGAGGTCGAGCCTTGTAGCAGAAACCTATTATAAGCGTGTTATGGATTATGGAGGTTGAACATGACCCCCGGATTCAAGGTGAATGCATTACATCCTCAATAACACGGGCCCCTAATGCACACATTTGCGCGCTCACACACACACACACACACGACCCCACCTTTTAACCTCCCTGCACACAAAGGCTCATCCATTTAAAAGAACATACATTATAAAAGATAGTGTACACACATGCTCTCTCGCTTTTTCTCTTACACACATACACACACAAAGGTCCTCCCGGTCTATGCATTGACAAACTGAGGCCATGGCACAAGAAGGAGCCCCTGGTTGATCCTTTCAGGCACAGCTGTGCAGCTGTGTGTTCTCCAGAATCTTTTCCAGCTTCTCCTGCCTCACCTCTGCCTCAACACACCTGCAGCTCTCAGGCTGATTACCATGCCCTTCATGTCTGGGAAGCACTTGAGCGAGGAACACACAAACCCGCCTTCCCCTCATCGACCACGGCCAGTAGACTCGCTGCCTAACCAGTGAGATTAGAGCTCCTAACCCAGAATTTCTGGAAAACTCTCCCTTAACCAAGAGGTCGGGATGGATTTCTCACACTGTAAAAAAATCATTGTACAGTACTATGCTAATGTCTTAGGCACCTATGAAAATGGTTTGAATCTGTTTCTATCAGCAGTGGGTTTCTCTCTGCCAGTAAAAACAACAGTGAACATCACAATAAACTCAAACGAGCAAGAAAACAGTAAAAAAGTATCAAGTTTTCCTTTTTCTAAACAGGAGTTGATAGTTTGCGAGCTGGTTAGAAGAACTCCAGTTCGGTTTCAGATTCCTGCCTGGTGCCTCCAGTCATTGTTTGTATTTATAAAACTCAATCAGCAGCTCCTCATTTACTCTAATGAAGTAAATCCAACCAGACCAGGGATTTGATTGTAGCTAAAATGTATATTGGACTTAAATCAGAGAAGAGGTCTGGAAATGGTCAGGAATCACTTTGCCACATAAAACCACTCTTCACTGTAATAATATTAATTGTATATATTGTAATATTAATGTTTTAACACTAACTTAATGCTACTGTCCAGCAGTAAACATGTTTGAAGGATAATTACAGGAAAACTAATCTGCCAATACTCTAAAAATCTCACTTGCTAAGCTTCCCTAAAACAAAAGAAACAAGAAAGTAGATCATTTATCTAAAAAAGTGTATTATTTCTCTTACAAAGTCCAGTCAGTTGTTCTTAATAGAAAAAAAAACAAGATCTGTTAGTTCTTCTCAGGAATTCCTTGTTTTAGAATTCATTTTTGGCAGTGCAGAGTTTGGCGTGTGAAGGGAACTCAGTATGACGGCTCATACAGAGGTTGTCAAAAATGTTCACTTTTCTACACATGTTTTGTCACTGGAATACACTGAGTGTAAAATAAAAGACAGAATCCCAAGCTTTGACTTCTTACCATCCTGGCCAAGCTGAACACTGAATTTCTTTTACTTGGCTGCAACGTAGAATTTCTACATTTGCCTGTCACTAATTTACTAAAAATAATAATAAGAAATAAGTAATAAACATTTTTCAGGTCGACTTATCAATCATCAAATTCGAGTCGATGAGTTGTTCGATGACGTCACACAGATGCAGTGGAAGAACAAAGGTGTCCAACACTGAGACATTTTTAAGTTCTCTGTAACATTAACAGTCAACATGACAATTAAACTAAACTAAACAGAGTCTGATACCTTGACTGTTCTGGTAAATTTAAGTGTAAAGAATGTCGGTTCTGTTCCTGTCCTTTAACTCCGGTTGCACGTTCTGCAGGTCTCTCTGCAGAACGCTGGTTCTGTTACCGTACTTTAACTCCAACTCTACAGGTCTCCTGCTGTTTGTATATCCAGATTGAAAGATCTCCACACATGCAGAGATTGCATTGTGTACACCAACGAGCACACAGAGAGGAAAAAACACACACGACTAGTCGATTTCTTTCAGGAGGCGTCAATTTGTGCCTCTGAAGTTGACTTTTCTGTTAATGCTGGAGTCATTACTCCTGATATCCAGTAAACCTCCCATGTCTTTGCTCGAACCTCCCCCATCATGTACACTCCACATGATATCAGATCTCCTCCTGCACATTACCTACATATTCAGCTGCTCCTTGATGACCAGTCATGTCCCATCAGTTTTCAGGTCTGCAGTGGTCACACCCATTTTAAAGAAACCCTCACTGGTGTCAAGAACTACAAACCAGGATCTCTTCCCTCCTTTTTTACATATATTGGAACGTGCTGTTTATGAACAACTCAGCTTCTTAAACTGGCTTCAGGACCCTCAACAGTCCATTTTCACTCCACTGAATCTGCTCTACTCGATGTCTCTGAAAAACTCTATGCAGCTTGATCAGTCAACCTGTCTACTGCTCTGATCTTTTTTCACCTATCTGCAGCCTTTGACACAGTCAATCATCAGATCCACAATGGGATCTTGCCTCAAAATGATAGCTGAACTGGATGGCTCCTTATACTGAACCTTTTAGACAATCCCAGCAATCTAAAAATAAACTACCATTTGAAAAATTTGGCACACAATAAGATTTTTTACATTTGCATGTTGCTCACTCAATATTTCCTAAAACACACTCAACATTATTTACTTACAACTACAGTCACAATATGTTCACCATTTAAATAGCTTTATTAGTCGGGACATTTCATATTTTTATTATTCATCATTAATGACCTGCAAAAAGCCCCCTAATGTAATTATAAGTATAATTATAATGTGGATCATCAGACGAGTGTTAGATTATTAGTTAGAGCTATTAAGTGATGAAACAGTAATGAGTGTGTATAAAGGACAGTCTAGAATTTGAGGATGTCAGACAAGCTCTGTTACAGCTTCTTTCATCTTATAAAGGAACCTTGTTCCCTATAAAATATTTTATTTTATAGTTGTTTACTCAACTATTTTTCCATGTTTAGCAAACATAAAGTAAATGGGCAAAACCTGCAGCGTACAATAAACTGTTGAGTGTTAGTGTTATATAGTCATGCCCACTATATGCAAAAATAAATGACAAATGATCAAAATGATTAAAAAGCCCAAATGGATGGTCAGTTTTAAAGTAAAAGCTCCACCAGCTTTAGCATCACAAAAAGTATTCTGTTCAGATCAGACCCTAAAATCTAATCTGTCTCACTGAAAGTGGTATGTATCAAAATCTATCAGTACATAAAGCCCCGAATGTCTTTGTAAACATGCTATTAGTCAATCGATATTCTTAATTCAGGATGTGCCAATCTGAAACTCAGTATCAGTATCAGAATGATATTACCTAAAATCAGATATCAGAAAAAGTTTGAAGTATCATGTAAACACAGAGCTAAATTCTGATCAGCATTAGGTATCGTGAGACACACAAGTAACATAAATGAGCAACAGGGCTACGTCCCAATCAGTTCCCTGCTCCCTACAAAGTGCACTTAAAATACAGGCTCCTGCACCAACAGTGTAAAACATGTCTAACACAGAACCGCTGGAGACTCCAGCATGTGCAGAACTCCACAATAAACACAAAAGACACTATACAGCTGTAGAAACAATTGTATATCCAGGGGTGCACATAATATATTTGGGTTGGTTCTATGATTGTTGCTTGGTCCTCACATTTTTTTAATGCACTTAATTCTTAACCCAACTCACAGTAGGAACAAAGTTTTTAGTGCCTATGTAAAGGTTGTTTTTGTCTGCTAAGGGGGGATTTTCACGGCATAATCTGCACCACATCTATGTGCGTTCATCGTTTGTTTGATGCCGGCCGACCTCCTGCAGCCACTTCTCTGCGAATACCCTTTTCTTTTGCGGTTCGGACTCAGTCTGAAGTTTTTTTTGGAGGCGGAGGAACACCAAAATAATTACTTAATGGAGCTTACTTCTTGGACATCTCTAAAATGCCCCAGAAATGTCTTCCCTCCTCCACAAAATCTTAGGTGCGCAAATGCATGCTGCAGCTTTTCTTCAGGTGTGCATTGTTTATTTTGACAGCGCATGCGCACCTGCGGACCACTTATGTGCACACCTGTGTATATCACAGTGCCCCCTAAAGAGAATAGGGAGCTGTTTCTGGTTAAAAGTTTAGTTGTTAATCAGAAGAACATTTGGATTGGTATTGGCAGATCCTAAAGGCTGTAGTATCAGTATTGTGTCTGTATCAGTATCTCAGAATACTTTTTTATCAAAATAAAGTTTTTATTTTGACTTCATATTACATTATACACTTTCTACTATATTGCCTTTATGTCTGTGCTTGTCTGTTCAGTCATTGTTGCATAAGCCACTTCCTCTGACATTAGTTTTCTGAAATTGTTGCTGATTCTGATTCTGATGTATTAATCACACACTACAGACCACATCATTCTCTTTCCTGGACTCGACACATCTGCATGAATCAACATTTCACACAAGGTTCTTGCTCTGAAGTGCACAAATTTGAAAAAAATCTTGCCACTAACATCCTGAATGGACCATAAATGCCAAGTTGTCAGAGAGATCAGATGCTACATTAATATACATCATCATGACTTGTGGCAGCATCTCAGTTCTCTCTCTCTCTCTCTCCCGAGATAGCTGCTTTAGGTGTGATGTTGCTATGGTTAGTCTTCCTGGGCAGCATTTAGTCGGTCTAAATATAGAGGGGAATATGTGTTTAATGAGTAGCAATCAGAAAGCTGAAACTGGCCGAGTGTGATGGATGATCTGTCCGCCTTCTCTCACCCACATCATTAGGTGTAATATGATGTTAATATCTACATCTCTAGTATCTCTCATGAGCTCATTTGTCAGGGAGGGATGCATGTGATTGGCATCGTTTGTCCTAAAAAGATCTTTGAAGTGTGTTCAGTCCTCAGGGCTGCTCTTAAATGAACGCACCCTCTCAAATGGCCAGGGGGTCCAAACTTCAGTGCCCACTCCTATGCAGTTTTATGGAAATGCAAATCTGAACCTTCAAGCTTTCTGGATTTCAATCCAAACAAGCATATGTGGGACATGCTGCACAAACAGTTCCAGTCTATGGAGGTCCTCCCTGACAATTTGAAAGACTTAAAGGGTCTGCTGTAATGCCAGTACAGACACCAAAGAACCTTCAGAGATCTTATGGAGTCCATGGCTTGACAAGGCAGAGCTGTTTTTGGTTGAGAACCCACACCATACTAAACCTATTTTGGTGTTATGGCTGATTGGTGTTTACCAGTCTTAAAGCCACACAGAAGTCTTGAAATACCCTTAATTTCAAATTTCACTTCCAAAGAGCCAGGGACTTTTGTTTTTTTTTATATAGTCTTGAGCAACAGTTCTCCAGGCTTCCTGAAGAACATTTCAGAGACTCATTTCCAGTCCAGTCCCTGAACCGGACCACTTTCAGAGGAATGTTTCTGCTGGTTAAGACACCTAGTGACCTATGTATGAATCATTCAAGCAGAACAAAGAGCATCTAACTGAAGTCCTGAAGCAGTGAAGAACCAGGAGCAGATGGTTCCAGATGATGGGGCAGTGATCAGTATACCTAGGCTGTGGTTGTGACGGTCCTGGCAAGACCGCACAGAGAAGCCTGCCAAGAGATTTTTTTTAATACACTCACACACATGCATGTTTGCATACATGTGCACAGTTTTTACATATTTACTTTCATTTTCATTTTCGGTTTATATTGTTTGATATATGTACAAAAAAAAGACAACAATACTTTTCTTATACTGTACATTTATCTGAGCTTAGAGTGAGCACAACTTTAGCCTAAAAATGTGAGTGTAAAATGAATTACCGTTTGTATGTATTGTTTGTTGTGGTCGCTGTTCTGGCAGCATCTTCCGGGCCTAATTGGGTTAGTCCACCTGTGTTGTTGCTATGGGGATGGTTGAGGAGGCCTTGATCAAGCCACCTCTACTTTATTTCCTTTCAGGCGCAAATGGAGCATTAGGTTTTGATTTTATTATAGAATATCTGCATGTTTATTTATGTTACAGTTTATACTTTTGACTGTTTTCTTCTTTTGATGTTGATTAATTGTTTTATGTTCCCCCTTGTTTGTAAATGGTGCTGGTCACCTGGTATATATGTGCTTGTCTGGTTTCATGTCTTCAGTCTTTTTTGTCTTGTGTGTGAGTGTAGTAGACTCTGGATCAAAGTGTTATATTGACCTCTTTCAAGTAGAGGGTTGAAGCAGATAGCTTTAATTTCTGCAATAATTTTGCGGACTTTTGAATTTTTGCAATATTTTCTCTCTTTTTTTACTTTTCTTTATTTTGATTACTTTATATGGACACTTTTGCTTGGTCCTGTTTGTCTAAGCCAGAAAATAAAATATTGTCATCTACACTCTGCCTCTGCTGTTTTCGGCCAAATCCACCTAACTAACAGCATCCACTCAGCTGCATTCAGAGTGGTGCTGAATTCTGAGTGTCTGGAACTCCTTTATCTAGGCTCCTTTTGTCTTTAGACTCTCTACAGCCTGTCAGTAAATCATTTGTTCACATTTGCTTCATTTAATCTCCTCAGTGTGACAAAGATAAGATCATGTTTTTGCACCAATAATGTGATTCAAAGCAAAAAATGAAAAAAAAAATGCATTGTGTACTGTGCTGTACAACAACAGGGCTTAAGGGAAGAAAAATGCAACATATGGGGCTTAAGCCTTTGGACACATTTTTAAACATTTTTGGAGAAATTTGTGTGTTCATTACCTCCTGGGGACTACATGCATGCACACACGCTCACACACTCCATCATAAGCTATTTCTGGAGCTGACAAAATCAATATCCCATGAAGGAGAGTGATCACAACAGACGGCATCTGATTCTTCAAATTCTGGACACATTTACCAGTGCTACCAAAGAGTGCGTTTTTAAAATGCCTCTCGCCTTGCATCTCACACACACCCACACACACACATACACACAGGATGTGTTTTCGCTTTCAACTGCCCTGCCCCTGCCCTGCCCCATCCCTTCCCTTGCCAGGCGCATGTTTTTTCATGCAGCTGTGGAAAAAGCAGCTGCTCCAGCTCAACATTTCAGCATCATCCGTGCTTGATGCTCGCAGGCAGTTCAGACTCTCTCCTCTCTCATTAAAGCTGATTTGGGATTATTTACATGCCACTGGCAAGCAGAGTAAACACGATTAGGTTCGACAAATACCGAGGTCAATATTTTTGTAGGCAGCTCCAATTAATAAAACATAGCTCGCAATGTAACATCAGTGTCGTCTGCCGGGGAGCTTCAGTGCATGCTGCACGGGGCTTAAAAACAAAGAAACAGGGCCCCCTGCTGCTCAGGCAAGGACGCAGCAGGGTCCCAAACACTGCATTGTGGGAAATAAACAAAGGATCTCCAAGTTTCCTGCAAATTCCAATGCCATTCAGTGTCCTTGATGTAACTGGGTAACTCCTGTTTTAAAGGATTATAAACCTGTATCAACTGAGGGACATATTTTTTAGCTGCTTTGTAAATCCTCACATTGTCCTTGACTGATGTTTTAAACTATTCTTCTCAGTAAGGATGATGTTGGACTCTCACTGTCATGAAAAGGTATTGGCATATTGACCTCCTCCCTGTTTGCATGGTCTTCACACTGTATTTAATACAAGACAAGGAGAATGTAAAGAAATATTAAGTTCATTTTCCAAGCGATGCTTTCATCGCTTGGAACAAAGCTTTCACAACAAATACCCTGAAATCTTAATAACCAATTGCACCACATTTAGCACTACAGGCTTTCTTAAAGTAAACTTCGCTTTCATTTCATTAAGGTTCTTCTGTGTCTTGCCTGTATTGTTGCCATTGGGCTTCTTAGTAGGTCAGCCACTCCTGAGAAGATTCAACACCATTCTCTTTACTCCAAATGGGGACAAATGCTTTTGTAATAGTATTTAGATTCAAGAATATCTAAATAATTTGCAAGCAGCCCCTAACTTTTTGAACTACGGATTAGTTTCATGTAAAACATGGACCAGTACAGACACAACCATAAAAAAAGAGAGTTTACTTACACAACCAGTCAAACTTATTTGAGGACCCCAGAGTTTTGAGCTTTTTTTATTGAAATTCAGACAGTTCAAGTCCAATGAATATCATGAAATGGTATAAAGGACAGAGCTGTGCTGTGAAAGGAAAAAATAGAAGAAATGGCCTTTGGATTTTTACATGTGTTTATTTTAACATACTTTTTGGCAAAAAATTACCAGAGGCAGCCAAATGACCCTACAGCACCAACATGTGTGTGTTCATTATCTCCTTGGGACTACAAAAGATGGTGAGGTTACCCAGAAGTGGGAAATAATTCTGCAGCTCCATGCAGAACCTCTGGTCTGTGTCAGTTTGTCGGTTCGTACTACAGCAAGATAGTGTCCCTAAACCTAAGTCCACACTCTGTCTCAACCACCTCAAAAAACAAACCAGGATGGAGAGCTGGAGAACATGGAGAATCCAGAAGAGTCCAGACTGAACCCAGTGAGCTGCTTTAGGAGGAACTGGACAGAAGAGAGTAAGCAGAGCGTCGATAAGAGCCGCAGCTTATGGGAACTTCTGCAGAATCACAACCAGACACTGAACCGCTTCAGTTTCAGTACAACACTACACACACACACACACACACAACCAGACACTGAACCACTTCAGTTTCAGTACAACACTACACACACAATCAGACACTGAACTGCTTCAGTTTCAGTACAACACTACACACACACACACACAATCAGACACTGAACCATTTCAGTTTCAGTACAGAACAACAGAACAATTGTTGTGTTCTAAAATTTTTGAACAATAGTATATATTTGATAGCTTGTGTACTAATTTTTTTGATGTAACATATCATGTTACTGAGATGAGCTGGAGGATTTTTTGTTTTTTTGTTATTTTAAAATAAAAGTACTTTCAGACTCTGATAAGCAAATATTTTTATTCTGTCTTCCTGTGCTTCTTGATACCAAACGACTCACAGACCACCCGGTGCTTGGGGACCTCTGCTATAGACCATATATATGCTAACTTTATTCTACTCTATTCTATTCTATTCTATTTTGGGTATAATTTAATAATTTAGTAATTTAGCAATTTATTAGAAAGATACACAAAAAGCGAAAGCTGTATAGGAATTCAAAAAGTTTTGCACACGCTGTAAACTATATCTAACAAAGGGACATTCCTGATTTAGCCTTGTCCCATACTGGATAAACTGTGCTCTGTATGGGAGTATAAACTTGCATTTTATATCTCTGGTGCATGGTATGTAATATAGGTAGTACGCTAATTCAGTTTCTGTTTAAAGAAAGTTATTTGGAAGAACTGGTGCTTTCACTGGGCTGGAGAATTTTGGGACCTACCAGACAGGGAGGATTGTTTAGAGTGGGGAAAAAATCTGACTGAATTTATACATAGTTGGGAATGAAGGAGATCTAGTCGGTCTGTCTGTATTTGGCTCAGTGACTATTTACTGTTATGAGATCATTACGAGACTGAATTATTATTATCAGAATTATTACAACTATTTCCAGGCATTCTTGCTTGTTTTTGTGCAATTGTGCCTTATTGCATTAGTGGATCATTTTGGCTTGTTATTTCTTAAACTGAGGAATGTGAAAAATGAAAAATCTGCAAAATTAGTAGAATAATATCAATTACTTACCAATAGAAAGGTGGAGTAATCCTGGCATGGCCTTTCAAGAATCTCCTAAGAACAATATTAGATTCGGTTTGTGATTCTTTCACTTGCCAAGAACGTCTCAAGTGAACACTCTGAAAGCAACATGGAGGATTAAAATGCATCAAAAGCAATATTTCAACATCAATTCAAACTTCAAAAGCACTTCTAATCAACTTTTTTCTCCACTTTTATACAGCAGAGCACTCAGTTACTGCACATTAAGACAGTGAGCATGACATTAAGCATTAATATAATATTATTAAAGGTTTGTGGATAATTACTACAGAGCCCAGGTCTCGAGGATTTAGGCGAAGTTAATTTATCAAAGCCAGGCACGCCGTGCCCTCTGGGTTCACCTGCTTTGAACGCGACGCTTCCTGGTGCAATGCCAACTAATTAAGTTGCAAGCAAAGTTGCTTCCAAGTGGCATGCATTGGTCGGCCTGACGAGTAACGAGTAAAATGAGGTTAGCACAGATAAGCTGTGCTGCGTTAAGGTGAATTAAGGGAGTCACTGAGTAAGATGAAAATAATTGATATTGGCAGAGTTTTGCTGAGCTGTTTGTGTGTGTGTGTGTGTGTGTGTGTGTGTGTGTGTGTTTGCTTGTGTGTGTGTATGTCTGTGTGTGTTTGTGTGTGTGTTTTTGTGTTTGTATGTGTGTGTGTGTTTGTGTATATGTCTGAGATTGTGTGTGTGTGTGTTTGTGTGTGTATGTGTGTTTTTTGTGTGTGTGTGTGTGTGTGTGTGTTTTTGTGTTAGTATGTTTGTGTGTGTGTACGTGTGTGTATGTGTGAGTTTGTGTGTGTATGTGTAAATTTGTGTGTGTGTGTGTGTGTGTATGTGTGTGTGTGTGTGCATGTGGTTGTGTGTGAGTGTGTGCTCCAAAGATAGAAACTGCAGGGTGAAGCGTGGAGTGGAAAATAACACAATGCTGCTCCTGCACCAGAAGAGACATCGTTCCACTTGGTTTCACACACATACACACACACACACACATACACACAAAACTATATAAATATATATACAGTATATATATGTATACACACAGACACACACTGTTATACCGCCCCCTTCTCCCTGTCATATTTCCTTCTCTAAGTCCCTCTGTGTGTCTCACTGAAATCCACTGGATACATAATTTTACACATCTTCTATATTAATAGACACAAATATTTCCAAATTATGTAAACATATGTTTTGTAAATGAGGCAATAGCAACAACAGCCATAAAGAAAAGTAATTTTCCAGTAGAACATGCAGAGCTGAGGCTGATGTAAAAAGAAACCCTGTGACCAGGTTGTGGATAACAGGTCTAGATATCACTTATCACTGGTGTTACTTATAAACTAGCAGATCACAGGTTTTACCACGTATTTGTTTATTTCATTTGCATATTATTATTTATAAACTCAGGAAAGATAATACATGGGGATGTGTTCAATTCCCATATAAGATGAAGAAATCTGTAACAGAGCATTTCTGACTCCTTTAAACTGGTGATACACATTTTAGACTGTCCGGATGACCCACATATTTACATATTTACATTAGGTAATTTTTATAGGTCAGTAATGATGAAAAAATATTTTCTGACTAATAAAGGAACTCAGCTGATGAACATTCTGCAAATGTATCTATTACTGGCCCTATTACTACAAAATACTGAGCCTATTTTCTGTAAGTATGAAGTGAGCAACATGCAAGAAAATCTCTTTTGTGTGTGTGTGTGTGGTTGTGTCTTTGAGAAGAACTGAATAGATGAAATTTGGACATTACTATCCAGCACATGTTCACTGGTACACCAACAGAGAAATACAGTTCAGCCCAGAAAGAGCATCGCTTCTCCTGGGAGGCAGTCAAATGTCACAATGACGAACTGTTGAAGTTTTAATCATCCTGCAGGTATATGGGCCCCACACAGAGTTAAATACACACACATACACACAAACACACACACACTATTAAGCCAGAGACTAAAAAGGTGCTTTACAGTTCTAGCTTATGACAAAGCCTCCCCTGGACTCTCGCTCAAATTAGAGGCTGGTGATGAGAGCCCATTGCATCCCAAAGGGCCGAGTGACCGGGGACATGATACGGAAACCAGAGAGGCATGAAAGGGAGAGAGGGAGAGAGAGAGAGAAAGAGAATAAAAAAGATAAAGAGGGATGTAGTAGATTATAACAGTGCATAGGGGAATTAAGGGCCATAAGCATCTAGCTGTAGACTCTCTGCAGCAGCGTGGGAGGCAGTTTCCATACTCAAGTGACTCTGAGCTTTTCAGATCCTCTCTTCACACACACACACACACACACACACACACACACACACATACACAGCCACAAAAACACACTTCGACCTCCCACTCACCCCGGCACACTGTGACTCTGCCACTTCGCGCTTTACCTTCGTGTAAACAATGTGAACCTCCTCAAGTGCAGCTTCTACAATGAGTCCCCAGACTGGTAACACTGGCGCTTTCAGCACTGACCGCGGTGTCACTTTTCCTCCCGCCCAGAACAAAACCACCTGTTTTCAACAAAAAGCAAACATGATACCCTTCGGCCACCCCAGCTGGGATTTTAACATGGAGTCAGCGTTGAATCAACGTCAGGTGTGCCATGTGTCAGTGTTGGATAACCGCTGGATTTTGTTTACATTTTGCAAATCGAATCAACGTTGAAATAGCAACGTCATTCCAGCGTTGATTTGACCTACACCTCAAATTTTATTTATATTTCTATGTTGAATCCATAGTTAGTTAACACCATTTCAGCCATTTGGTATTCAACGTTGTTTTGACATTGAATGAATGTTTTTTCATAAACGTTTTAAATTATTTCACCCTCATTTAAACCTTTAAGATCGGTCGAATGCCAGCTGGGAAGGTTTGCACAACGCAACATTTTTAGGAATGCTCAGAAAATTCATCCACCGAAGTTTTCAGGCTGAAAATGGCAATAAATTCATTTTAAGTTTCGGACGAATTTTTATTTTCACCGGAATGAAACTGCGATGAAGCAATCATGACGCAGATTATGCAACCACGCCCACCATGTGTCAGATTGGATTAAAGTCAGCATGTGTGCCATGTGGTGCGTTTCTATATAAGAAAGAAACGCGGAAAGACGTTTTTCTCAATGTGGGGATTCATTTATCCTGACCTCCTTGCAGGGGTAGAAAAGCCCTTTGAGCCCCGTGAGTCTATAAGAGCTGTTGGTGTAATAGTTAGGGCTCTCGCCTGTGATCAGGACCTGCAGAGTTCCAGTCTCACTTGTTGATTGGTTGAATGGTAGAAATGCAGAGGTAGATTTTAACAGCACCTCGAGTGGTGGTGTGTTCATTTATAACAGAATAGTCACTTTCTGTGTGTGTTTTTGGAAAGAAAAGTCAGTTATACAGTGATTACAGTTAATGTATTTCAGTCTTTGTTTTGATTAACTATTTTGTTAGAAGCCTAGAGAGAATGTTGTTTATCTTTCACTAGTTTTTAAAGCACTTTAAACCACTTCAGTTTGTTCAAGCACTTCAATCAGAATCATTAAAAGTGAATTCACTCGTTCTGTGAGAAAAGATATTTAAATGTATAATATTTCAGCTATCTTGATATTAGGTGGGGGCCAAGGAAAATATTTTATTTCAAATGTTATTTTATATTGTGCATTGCCTGAATGCTAAATAAATATATTCAAAATGTTGTACAGATATATTTTTTTAATAATTTAATAATTATTTCTTCCGGTTTTCAGATCGGTTTTCGGCCACTGTGTTTCCTTATTTACGTTTTTCCGTTTTTTTCCGTTTTTTTTCCCAAAAAAATCCTTTCCGTGTATCCCTAAAAATTTCACAGGTTGTCATTTATGCCAGATCTGGCACCTCCTAGATTGTCAGGTTTTGTGTATCCAGCATATAAAAGTGAGTGTAGACACGAGGTCACAATATTTGCAACAAAATCGCTCAGTAAAGGTAACATAGAAAATATGAACAAAAAAGTTACTAGATGGCGATAAACTGTTTATCACTCGCAAGCGTGCCACCTACTGTAAGTGGCCTCAAAGACCTGAATAATAACTGAGCTAGCCCCCGGCAGTGGCGGAACCAGAGGGCATTTGCCCCCCCCCGAAATATTATTGGCCCCCCCAGGTGCCCCCCCTGTCG
>JBBKCR010000031.1:13065614-13080180 GCA_037577295.1 Ladigesia roloffi | reverse complement strand
TAACTAATGACTGTAAGACTGTCTCTGTAACTAATGACTGTAAGATTGTCTCTGTAACTAATGACTGTAAGACTGTCCCTGTAACTAATGACTTTAAGACTGTCTCAACAAATGAAGGGTTGAGGTTTGTCTAACCTTCATAGAAGATTAGCACCATTAGGACAACAGCGTGAGCCTAAAGCGTACTGATACCTTCAGCATGAGTTTGAGGGCTCCAGAACTAATCCAATATCTGTACCTCATTAATGCTCTCATGCAATCAAATGTTCCAATATCCAGTGCAGTCTTACCACAGTAAAGAGGGAACAACAACCTCAAGGCTGCTTGATACCCATGATTTATTAATAAAGATTTAATATCTACAAACCTTTGGACATGAGATGATTCAAATAATTAATTTAATGCATTTGTGTTCTGTATCATTTGTAGCCAGAACAAAACAAAACCTCCATCCCCAAAAAACTAAACAGCAGTGGTAAGTTAATATAGATAGAATCTAGCTGTGCCCTGAGGTATAATAAAAAAAATAGACGTAGTAATGTTATTTTAATGTCATTGCATCATTACAAGGATAGAAGCCTGAACGCTGCGAGGATCCTGCAGGGCAGGGAATGTGTAAGAGGATTTGACCCCTGTGATCCTTGCTGAAGGCAGCTGTGTCACCGACGTGCGTGTGTGTGATTTTACACATGCCATTGGCATGGAGCTTAACAAACAGGGTAAGGTAATCCGCAGTCCACGGCAGATCAGAGCTCCTGAAACTCACACACGGTGGTACTTTCGGTGGAACTGTTGCATTATGCTATTTACACACATACACAATACATACACAATATCTGTGCTCGGATTGAATAAAAATTCTCATTGGGTAGCTGACTGTGTCTGCGTTCTGTGCAGTGGCATCTGTCAGCGCGTGTGTCAGTGCACAAGTGTAGCGCTTTATGTAGTCCATGTAGAACACACGTAGCGTTAGTTTCATTTTTCAAGCCAGCGCATGTTGAGATTTAAACAAATATATTTGGCTGTTCAGAGCAGGGGGGCCATAAAGGGGCCCTGAGTGACACTTTCTTGCTGTATTGTATAAAAAACTAATAAAGGTAGTTGTGTTATAAATAATATTACAAATTAAGCTACACACGCACACTCACACACACTCACACACTTACACACATACCTGGTGTGGAAATAAATAAGTAAATAAAACAAAAATAAATCACAATGATCATAAAACATTAAAAATTAAAAAAAGAGAGTTATATTGACATGAAAACTCTTGTTCATTACATTGTACTTCATAATTGGAACCGCATGAGTTGTATTCATTGTTGCAAAACTGTATATAGTTCATTTGTTATTGTGATCAAAACCACTGATCTGAAACTCAATGCTGATGCTGTCATGTAAATAATTTTCTAATCAGCAATAAATATAACAATTTCTGATTAATACATATCTATTGCATGCTTAAAATAACATAAAGGTTAAAGCCTCGCCCATTTCAGGACAATACGACCCACTTCCACCTCCGTGATAGGCCCCGCCCAGTCAGAGTACAGATACAGATACAGATAATTCATCTGGTTAGCAGATACAGATAATGCTGTACTCGCTCATCCCTAATATATATATGATAATAATATATAATGAAGCTTTTCTATTCCTTATAGCATTATAGTTTTTTCTTGTTTGCGGTATGATCAGTGTTTGTGTGAACAGTAGATGTGTTAGGGAAGTAACACGTAACATTTTAATTATATTTTGCTAAAATGAACGAAATGAACCAGATGACTCGAAAAAAGATTTGACCGTTTTGCTGAACGAGATTCAAAGGTCCGTGTCGGTAAAAGGATCTGAACTTCCCATCACTAACTACGACCGATATCTTTTTTAAAACCTTAAATAAAAAAGTTTTCCTGCAAATGTGTCTTATTATTTTCTCCTCTCTTCACACTGTGATTCTCTGAGTGTTCTCTGGTTTATTGTTTTGTTAATTAAACGAATGTATTACTATATTTACCTGCTTATACCAAAGGAAATATGCTTGCATGAATATTGAATACAGATACAGTAACATCGGTGTTTACATTATGGCACTGTGTGGATTCAGTGTGTCTAATCAGTGGATACAGTTCTATCTAATTAATGGTGTGTCTAACCAGTGGATACAGATGGGCTATGGTCTGTAACTGTACACTTACATAGTAGCCCCAGTGAATGGAAGTAGTGTAAGGTTTCCAATAAAGTGCGTCTACAGCATTTACAACAATTTCATTTGAGATAAATACAGTTTTCTGAGTCTAATTCTGATTTGTTAATGTTTATGCTTCATTTGTAGCACCATGCTAATCAGATTTGGACACTTGGTGTGAAGTGTCTGAAGACCTGAAGCTCCGGGGTGATTCCAGCTGGACATTCTGTAGCACCAAAGACCTCTTTGCTCTTAAAACCATGTTGGTCAATTACAGACCAATTACAAACCTCCTCTTTTCCTCTCCCATCCAAAACGTCCCCAATCCATCCATTCGTCTATCCAGCCACCCACACGCATAAAGTACAGCTTGGAATCAAAAGGTTTTTTCCTCCGTATGAATAAACATTCAGCCTGAAAGTCTTTCCAGGCGGGTAAAAAACAAGCGCGTCCTCTGAGTGTGGTGTTACCGCCGCGGGGTCGCTGCCAGAGCGGCTAAAAACAGTGCAGCGGAAAAACATCACCGCCCTTCAAGCGCCTAAAGGTGCGGCGATCGGTGCGCAACGCAACTCAGCGTGTGGAAATGTGAGGCGTTTAGCATAATGCGCTTCCAATTTAGGACCTGCTCTCACAGCGGTGGAGCGCTTTCCGCTGCCAGCCTTTAACTGGTTAATATTCCCAGCGCTGTCCTCGCTGTCTGTGTTTTAAAGAGTCGGCGCCCACCTGGGGCCAGACTCGCTCGGTCTCCTGGGCTTCGTTCCCATTACTTCAGGGAAGCGGCGAGAACCGCTACGCCGGTCCAGAATGAGGCGTGATTGAATGCGGCGGAAACACTTCAATTCCATGGAGGCCTTCATATGTGAGTGTGGGTGTGTATGTGTGTGTGTGGGTGTGTGTGTTGGGGGATCGTGTCCCAAGGGTCCCCCATACCTTCAGTGTACCTGCTGTCCTTTTTGCCAACAAAACAACACAAAAACATGTTGGAAAAGTGAGAAAACATCACATTTTCTCCGCCAATCGTTCCGCGTTTGTAGTGTTAAGTGAGAAAACAGTGGGGTTGCTGGCTCAGTATCTTTATACCAAGAATCAGAGTCAGAAACCTGTATCGATCCCAGAGGAAACTGATTATGCAACCACCGCAAAGACTCAGAGAGAGGAACAACATCAAATATAAAGTTTAAATAGCATCTAATAAAAGAGAAATTCGCCATGCTATATGTACAGCTGCTGAAGTATGAATACTATATCTAACTAAGAATTGTTCAGTGATTTACTAGCAACACAAATAGTGAGTTGGAGTTGTTTTCTATTGTGAGTCCACTGTTGTATGTAATAGGGATCAGTAGTAGTTCAGTAATATTGACTTTAGAAATTGATATTTCACATGGTGCTACTATTGCACATAATAATAAGGAGATATTGTAAATTATTTAGCACCCTATAAGAAAACAGCACATGATGTTGCACATGAAGACAGTCCCAGATGAAGGGCTCCTCCTATTGGACAGTCCTGACCATTCATTTAAAAAGGGACAGGAAAAGACTGATTATTCTTACTGATTGTTCCCCAACTTCTACAGTTCATGTATAAAGTTAATACAACTGTTATAGAGGTCATATAGCAGCCCAAGGTTAGGGCTGGCATTAGGAATAGGATTAGGGAGTTTGTGTTAGGAATTTAGGGTTAGGTTTATGGGTTTAGGATTATGTTTATGAGTTTTAGGATTAGGGCTAGAGCTAGATTTAGCCTTAAGGTTAGATTTGGGTTAGTTTTAGTGTTAAGGATCTAGGTTTAGAAGATAATGAGTTATGGGATAGGTTTACACATTTTAGGGTTAGGGCTAGTGTTGGTGTTAGTGTCAGGGTTTAAGGGTAAAGATTAGGGTTAATGCTAGAGCTAGCTTTAACACAGATTAAATTTGGGTTAGTCTTAGGGTTAGGTATACGTTTTGGGTTTAGGGTTAGTCTTGGGGTTAGGGATAGGTTTCAGGTTTAGGGTTAGGGATAGGTTTTGGGTTTAGGGTTAGGATTAAGTATAGGTTTTAGGTTTAGGGTTAGGGTTATATATAGATTTTGGGTTTAGGGTTATGCATTATGGTTAGGGCTAGGTTTAGGATTATGCTTAATAGTAGGATTACTGTTGTTACTGCACCTAATCGGAAGTAAAATTAAAGTAAAAATGTTTTTGAGTACAGCCAGTCAGAAGTCATTCAAATATGTCAGTTCTAATAGTTTACACACATAGTACAGAAACAACACATATGATTTAATGATTCCCCCCAAAAATGTATAATACATGTATATGTACATTCTTCTATACATCATGAAAATGCAATATGAGTAGATAAGTAGATAAAATACAATTACTTGTTTGATTAAGAAGCATAGTACAGTACTAGGCGGCAGAAGGTTATAATAGCAATGGATTATTTCATAAATTACTTTTCAAAACTTGTCACATTAATATATCCAGGGTTTCAGAACTTCCACTTTGTAATACTAATTATTATGATGTTCTGTTCTATTAATTATGACATCCAGCATAATGGTGCCTGTCTCAGCAGCCACAACAGAGGTATCTATATTTATCTGGTATGGATAAAATCTATTGTAATTATGCAGTAATTTAATAAAGTAATTTATTTTTTATGCCAATGCAGTTACATAAATGCTGCACATTTAAAACCCCATGTCTTTAGAGGCTGGTCTCTGAGTCTGAGCTTGAAATCAGGAAAATACTGTTTCGTTATATTTTTCGACCACCAAAATAACATCTGGGTGCAAATGGAGTAAAATGTCCTTGTTCCTAATGTAGATAGTGGCACGCTGCTACTGTGCCACTAAATTGCACTTAAAAAAACAGGGCTTTAAAAGTGTTTTACCATTTATCCATTTATTTCATTAAATGCAGATTTGTATTCGTCTTAAACACTGGAAAGTTGAACAACAATAAATCCTCCAATAAAACATTCCTTTCTAATATGATAGAATCTGTAACAGTGCATGTCTGACATCCTATTAGCTGGTTGTGTGGTGATACAGAGTCAGATTCTAGACTGTGCTTTAAATTTATATGCACTCGTTAACTGTTTCAGCACTTAATTTCCCATTGAATATCAAACCATTGTCTGCTGATTCACGTGACGGTATTATATTATATTGCCGGTGATGAATACAAAATGACCATTTTATGGTTAATACAAGGTTCTGTAATGCGTGTAAATGTATTCAGTGGCAAAGTATAGGGAGTGAACATTTACTTAATATTAAGTGGCTAACATGCAAATGTGGAACATGTCAGTGTACAAAAAAATTGACTGGTGTATGAAAACTGTAGAAAAATCATTTTTGTGGCACATTGGGTGGCCCACAGGGAGTGAGATGAGGCTCGATGCAGGTTCCAAAATATTATTTTTAATAAGAAAACAAAAGCACAGACACTAAACATGTGATACATAAATATAAATGGAAGGCAGGGTGGTCTTTAAACTAAAACTAAACCAACAACAAACTGAAACATTAGGACAAGGATCTTGTGAGGGAAAGTGAGGGTTGACACGCAAATAACAATATTTAAGGCACTAAAATACTAACACAGCACTAGGACACAAACCAATGATAACCCCTAATCACTCAAAATAACTTAAGACAGGTGACAAGTGAACACAAAGACAACAAACTCGATATCAGCATAAAAGTCCCGTCACCCAAAGTCCCAACAAAACACAATCCCCAAACACCAACCTTACATTTTGGAGTTGTCTGGTGATCTGAAAAGTCATGGGACGTGAAATACCACTTGGTTTCGTCGGCCTACGTGACTGAAACTAGTTGAAAATCATTTTGCTGCTGCTGTTTGTTGACCGTGTCCAGCGTGTTTCTGGGAGGGCCAGGCTGAATTTTTTTTCTTTTTTTTTTCTCATTAATCTTCTCTGTGATGCTCCCTCTCCTGAACACAGTTTACAGAAACACTGCTGAGGAGAGGATCGGCTGCCCACGCCTCCATCCTTCCTGGCCTTTTGTTCTCGCTAACACACACAAACATGCACAGACACACACGTCTCCACACACAGAGCGTTCGCCAACAGGGGTCGTCACCTCGGAGTAAACATCTTGTTTAAAAAGACAGACTGCGTTTGGGCAAAAAAGAATTCTTGCTCTACTTTCATCTCTGACAATGAGCTTGCGTTGAGACATCAGAGACTGCAAAGACCAAATAATGGAACAAAGAGGGATGAGCTTCTGAACAGAGGAGTTTTTACTCATAAGGAAAGACTGGAGGAGCATCGAAGAACAGAACACAAACACTGCAGGACAATTGGAGGTCAGACGTCTGGTTGGAAGCTGAATGTACATTGTGGTCCACCAGGCTAATATTATGAATGTTTCATGCGCTGTGGAGAGGAATAACCAGGCCACTGATCTGTGATTCGTCTGTTCCTGTAACTTATAACCCATCATTGATCTTTTTTTCGCTTTCCTCCCATCTCACCAATCTTCTCCGCAGGCCTCCATTCCTTGAAAATGTCGTCTGACTAGTTTCATGGCCCAGTTTGCACATTCATGGACTTCTGTCGGGACCAATTGTGAGAAATTTTCAGGCCTCTACCAAAGGACTTCAGAAGTAAATAGCCAGACCAGCTCAGTTGCTGTGATTTCACTGAACATTAAACTTTGATCGCTCTTGGTCTTGCACTTATATCCTTATTGATCTTTGGCTCCAAACCTCTTCCACTACTTGCAGATTAAACGTTTGAAAGTCTTGAATTGTTAAACACTGCTGGGTAGGTAGGTATGTGAGATATTCAAACATAATTTAAGCTATTTAACTGCATTTACAATTGTTATACATTGTGCTGTAGTGTCCCCTTTCAAATCTTTTGTACCAAGCCTCCAATTTAAGAAAAGGAATAAAGATCAAAACTTTGTCAAAAAAATGACAGGGCTCCCACAGGTCAGGGAAATTCATTAAAGGTGTTTCCAGACAGGGAAAGGGAATTTGATCTTTGGGAGCCAAGTCAGGGAATTATAAGTACATTTTGTTAATAGCATGTAGTACAGTAGCCAAAACCTGATGTGTGTTTACACCTCTTTGTTCCCAGTGAGTGTTTCTCTTTTGCTCAAAACCTCTCCTGCTCTAAAAGTTTTGGTCCATTCAACATGCTGAGCCGCCCGTATTTAACAACAGTGGTGTAAACACAGTGTTGAATTGTAGAACCCCTTTAAATGTCCTTTTCTGCTCAGCACCCAAACATATTTACATTTATTTATACGGGAGGTGATGGAGATTCTGCTATTTGATCAGGGAAAGTCGTGCAAATGTCAGGGAATTTGAAGTCTGACTTAAGGTGGGAACCCTGAAATGAAACTACCTCAAAAATTTCAATAATTTGACATTAAAACAAATAGAGCTTAACATGAACATCTGACAAAGAATGTGACATTAAATCCAATTTCAATACGTGGTTATATGATAACATTTATATCAACAATTCAAATTTTATTTGTCACAAACACAGTCATACACAGTATGACTCATATATCAAAACTGCCTCAACATTTGTTTGCAAATGTTTTGTAGCTATATCAAGAATCTTCTCTAATCTATAAGCAACAATTCACAGTCCCACAGAACCCCTATTTCGAAAAAATCTGTGAAAACAGCCTTGTGTCGAGTTGGGAAAGTATCGGGAAATCATTATTCCGAGCTGTGCATTCACCACAATACAGGAATTATAAATAGTTCAAAACTGACAATCCTGAGTAAATTTTTTAAAGCCTTTTCTGACCTCTGCAAAGGCGCACAGTCTGTAGTTCTAATTAACATGCCTCGTTGCTAACTCCGTATTTACTCTCCAAACCCCAGATTCCCTTCTGATATGGGTCGTAAACAAACATCCATATTTTCTGGCAGAGTCTGTGTAGTAATTTCAAGCTTGACATGTTTGAAATTAGTTCTACAGCGACCGCTCAGCGTCTGCATTAGACAGTGTCGTCTTTTTCTTTTTTTTTTTCTTCCCCCTTCGCTTTTGTTTACTCATTTGCCATTTATTCCTTGTAAACAAGATTGTTTGTGTCAATGAGGAGGACCCTAAAGGCTGACCCGAGACACCGCCGGCCTGCTCCCGTTTTATTGTGTTTTGAAGAGGGGTCGTTTGCAGGTTTTAATTAAAACGCAAGTGCAATTCGGCTGCCCAATTAGTCTAAGCTCACACAGGTGTAATTACGGCAGAGTTTTCAGCTCAGCTGATGAGACGAATGAGCAATCACTCAAGAAATCATGTGCTTTTCATGCGCCGGTAATTGATAGCACAAGGCCTTTCGCATGCTACAAATTCATAATTACAGAAGACGTGCCGCACCGCGATACAGTATGGTGGGGCGAATCAGTATCTCCTGGACTGTCTTGCCATGAATTTGCATAAGAACAAAAAAATGTTTCCATAGAACCACCAACCACGAGTCACGCAGAGAATGCGAAGCTAAACTCCCTCACAAATAAACTCACATGCTACTTTTGCACAAAGCACAATAGCCATCTGATTATGGTTTTGAGTGAATTATCTACTCATATTCTCAAATATTTTCAACTGACTTTGATTACTTGCCCATAAAGTAAGACAGGGGTCTCACACCTGTCCAGAAAGGGCTGCTGTGTGCAGTTTTTGTTCCAACCAAGCAGGAGTCACAGCTGAGTCCACCTCGGTCCTCAGCTGGTCTTGGTTTTCAGTTACTCAGGGGTGACGTCTTCTTTGCTGCACCCACATTGTTCCTTTCTGGACAGGGATAACACTCCCACTTTTGCAGAAACGCGATTCCATCCCACCCACTTTTGTCATATGAACTTGTATTAAATTTATTTACATTTTGTATTTATAATTTGGCCTCCCATCCCAGAACACCCACACTTTTGGAAAGCTTTATACACCCCTGATCCAAATATAATGTGCATAGAATTTACATTTAGCAGATAATTTTATACAAAGTGACTTCCTTTCCCTAACTACAGGGGGCAGTCTCCCTGGCGATATTCAGGTTTAAGAGTCTTGCTCAGGAACACAGTGGTGGTATACTGAAGGAACCAATGGCCTCTTGGTCCGGAGGCAAATATACTACCTGCTGGGACATCTCCAGAAATGGCTGGATTCCCATTAGTGTCAAAATTACACCTAATCACATCTATTCCCTGCTCACTATGGTGGTCCACTGAAGCACATGGTAGATACAATGTGCAGCAACCGACAGTCAGTAAGAAGCAACAAAGTGCAATTACAGGGTTGGCTGTTCTGTTAATATGGTCAAAAAGTGTAGATACAAAGAGTGTAGAATAAACTGACATTTTTGTGTAAGTCAATATGTCAACTTTTGACTCCATTTTTATGCTCCCAATGACTTTGTCTCATTTGAGAATGATGGGGGGGGGTGGGGGGGGGGGTTGATGGCAGGCCTCATTGTCCCTGTCCCCCTTGTTGCTTGGCTGTGTATGTGTCTGTGTGTGTATGGGGATGGTTGGGGTGGGGAGAGCACAGATGGACAACCAGATCGCATTGACTGTCATAAAATGATGGGTTTGGGTTTGGGGAAGCTGGGTTTTTTTTTTCTTCATCAAAGCCTGGTTCCAATGTGCTTGGCATTTGATTGCTCTGAAAAGGCTAAAAAAAACCCTACACGTACATCAACAAACATTAATTTTTAAATATATAAGACAAAAAAAAACCTCGAAGCAGAAAAACAAATCGTTAAAACGAAGCAAAGGGACGAGGTTAGATAGAGTGGACTCTGAATACCAACTAATGCACAAATACCTGGAACATTGGAGAACAGAAGTGGAGGATCAGGCAGACGGGACCAAGATAGAACGGACGGCTGAGGAAGAACAGATGGAGAAAGGGATGGGGCAGTGGGAGAGAGAGAGAGAGAGAGTGCGAGAGAAAGATGGAGGTGTCCAAAGCTTATTGAGATGTCTGCCCAGGCCATTTTGTCCCTCTGTTGGCGAGATAATGAAGCCTCGCTGACGGCCCGATGCCACAGCTTTCCCAGCATGCAGTTCAGCCGCGGTAGCGCCCAGCATGTGTGAGACTCTGGCAGAGAGAGCCCGACAATGATCATCTCATAATGCCGCAGCCAATCGCAGCCCTGGGCGCCGGCCCTGCAGACTGATCCCTGGGATCCGCGAGCAAACAGGACGTGGTGTGAGGCGGCATTGCGCCGGTTACGCCGACAGGTGCAATTACCGCCTCAAAATGACCAAATCAATTTAGCCGTGTTTATCCAGGGCCTATCGGAGATCCGGGTTTTGCGTCAGAAAGCGAGGAGAGAGGATGAGGAGAGACTTGCCCATGCCGACCTGCAGTGTTACGACTTCTGACACCTCCACCGCCACGTTTCTGACAGACAGATGTTCTCTCCAAATATAGGCGAATAAACGGCTTGTTTTGTAAGCCCTGATATGAATAGACGGCACCTCGAGGTCCGGGGCCAGGTTTGCTTCATCATTTTGTCCAGTGAAATACTCCGACCTTCGCTCTTGCGAATGATGTTGGAAGTGTGGTGCTATAGAGAACGACTCCAAGCCACTATTTGCGCTAACTAGTAAATTACATAGCAGTCATATTTTTATTTCCAATGTTATCGCTGACCACATCGATTTTGGGGAGTTTTTATTGTTTTTTTTGTTTTTTTTTCACATTTTCATTTTATTTTTCATATTGTTCCTGCCTCTTTGTCTCTGTGTGACTGTGTATTCATCACTTGAGCAATTTCCCACAGCATCAGTAAAGTTTTCTGATTTTGATTTGATTGGTTTGCATATTAATAAAAATAAATCCTGTGGGCAATTTATGCTGTTTTTCCAAAGAACACTGTGATTGAGTGATTATTGTTTTTGTCAAACTAAACATAAGTCAGTTAAAATCACTTAAAAACTAGGAAAACCTGAACAGGAGTCATGCATTTTTAACAAACACTTCATGGTGATTCAAATTTAAATGATCATTATTTGCATTTCCTAATTAGATTTTTAAAATGTAGTGTTCCTTCAAACATAAACCTAGACCAGCATCCCTCACAGTCATAACTGCGCTGAATTTGACTGTGAAGAAAAGCTAAATTCAGCTTCTTTTAGAAATCAACACTAGCCAGTGAATATTAGGCTGCTTAAATTCCTAATCATCATCGTTCCCGTTCATGATAACGCTTGAAGGAAAGACAGCTGGAATGATTAAACACAGAAGCCCATAGTAGGTAGTGGTGGCTCTCTGAAATTTCTCTTGCCTCATTGCCTAATTAGTCTTGTTGAGCCTGATCTGATTCCATGGAAGCAGCTGGAGTTTTGCTTAGTAAATAAACTCGCATCACATCGCAGATGAAGACAGGTCTGTTCGGAAAATTAATTTATTTTGGGACTGTTTAAACTGTAGGCCAATGCGAGACTGCACTGTTTTATCTTTTACAACTTCTGCTGGTGAACAACTTCTGACAAGCCTGAATCCTTAAGATATTAACATCAATTTGACTCAACACTCCCGCATTCAGTTTTAATTAAGTTTTATGAAGTGTTGGTGAAGTTTTAAAGGTTCGTTGTTCTGTGACTACTATGACTTTTTTCACTCTTAAAACTAAATGCAATATTTGTCTTCGTGTGAAGACTCCAGAAGCACTTATGGTTCCTTGGAGCTTAAGGGGTTTGATCTTCATCTTGAATCCATCTGCGAGTTCTCCTCGATAAATAAATCTTCATTAGACTGTGAATAATGACAGGTCTGTTTAGGGGTTGCGTTTGGGAAATGGATGATTATTTCATCAGGGTGCGTCAATAAGGGATGGTTAATTCATAAGACGCCGAAAATCGATGCCGTAAATTAGCTTCATGAGCCACGTCAAACTGCAGTGGAGCAGATAGTGGGATGAAGTGAGGCCAGGCAGGCGGGTCATTCATAGCAGCTTCCTTCTGACTGACAGGATCATGAGCGGGCAGGGACCGAGGAGAAAAACTGGACATTTAGAGTCTTCACAATAAATCCCTTCTCGCCCCCCAATGGACAGGTAAAGAGTGAGAGACTGAGAGACAGAAGCCTGAAGACTAAGCTTCCAGAAGGAAATTGATTTGCGTTTTTTATTTTATTTTATATCTGGCAGGTTTGGGCCTTGGCGGCATGGTGGCGTGGTGGAAGAGCGTTTTTTTTAGTTATATTTTTCTGCTAATCAGGCGGCTAGGTAAACAGCGTGCAAGACTGACAGCCTCAGCTCGGGGAATATAATCGACGTGGCTTAAGGGCTCAGGCTTTTCAGACGATACAATTTGTGGAGAGCAATGGTGTAAATCACAATTAAATCTGAGAGCGTGGAGGCCTGGCGACGCCCCACTTCAGGGAGCCGAGGCCCATGCCTGGAATATATTGATGGGATTTTAAAGGGGGTGGGTGCATTTAGGAGGGGCTTTGGGGCGGATGGTGGCTTGCGGGGAGGAAAAGAGAGAGAGAGGAAAAAAAAAAAAGAACACGGATGACTGCCAAACTTCTGTTTCCCCTGGCAACAGACCCACAGAGCCAAGAAGAGGTACTTGAAGCTGGCACGGCTCAAAGTGTTTAATGACGGGGTTTCCGGCGTTCGGGCAAAATCACAGAGATGCCCACTTCAATTCGCCTCGGAGGTGACGGCCGAGCGCCGCGTCACCCCGCCAGCAGATGCTGAGAGAATAAATTGGGTTGGCATGCCGGTGGACGTCGAAAGCGCTACATCGTTATGTGTCGAGATGCATAGCGGTGTCGCTGGACGCCAGGAGGTCTGGCAGTGACAGGATGGCCTGTTGTTTCTGCACAGGATGATATTTAGCAACTGTAGAGATTAGATGCTATCAGCTGCCGGGCCTGTCAGGGGTATTCGGAGTTTGCTTTCACTCGTGTGAGCAAAACAGAGAAAGCTGCAAGAGTCAAGTGGTGTACATCGCCATCAGATAAACGGACACGCCCTGCTTCTAATGGGTTTAATACAAATCAGCACCTATGCTGGGATATTGGATCAAACCTTATATTCCCTTACTGGCAGTTTCCCTCCATGTTCACCTAATTTTAAAATAACCAGCCGCTGCAGTGGGTACTGTCAGCTCACAGCGAGAAGCTACTGGGTTTGATTCCTGGCAGCTGTCTTCTGTTTGCCCGTTTTCCTGTGTCGGATTAGGTTTCTGCCAGGATCACCAGTTTCCTCCCTCATTCCAAAGACAAGCACATCAAGTTGACTGGAGCAGTTTCTTCCCGGCCGTGGACTGACGACATGTTCAGGTGTAAATTAAACAAACAAACAAACAAACGAACAAATAAATAATTAAATAAATAAGTAAATAAATACATCAAAATAAATACATCAAAATATATAGTAATACTAATAATTTAAACAGTGTCTTTCAAAGAATCCAGTGTCAATTTACAGACCAAAGGCCTTAGATAATAGGTGAACAAGCTCAAAAACCCAAGAAAACATAAAATATTTTGTAATTACTTACTTTGAAATGTAAGAACTATCCCCCCCTGTTTGGAGCTATTGGGTTTTGCTTTGACTGTGACTTTTTAAGAAAATATTTTAATTGAACTATTTTCTAACCTGCCTTGGAAATAATGCCAATGTTCTCCCTTGTTGTGATGTTAGCACTAGAGCGAGAACAATGCCACCATAGCCAAAATTGATACCAATATTAGAATATTGAGGCTCAGCAGAGACTGATATCAGTCCACAGTTATTTTTTTCTTATGGATTTTTTAAATGACTAAGCTATTAGTCAGAGTTATTTTCAATTCAAGCACTTCAATTAAGCGTCTAATTAATTCAATCAATGAAGCATCTAAAACATAGCATGCTCAAAGTACTCAAACTCTGTACTGCACCTCGGGAAGAAACTCTGACTAAACGACACCCCATGGCGTTCACTCCGGCTATTTCGGAATTCATTTCTTGGATCTGAGTTATTTTTTCTTTCAATTGCTTTTAGGTTTTTCAATTGTTAAAGTTTTTGCTTAAAAAATAATTTGAGATATTGCTTATCAAAACTATTATTTAGAGACATTATAGTTACTGACACTGAGGCATCTTTATTTATCTTTCGTTTGAGGTGTTGTACATTGAATCTCGTTGTACTGTGTTATTGACATTGTACACATTGTGCTGTGTACAATGACAATAAAGGATTTCAATTGAGGCAAAAACTGCTATTCCTACCAAGGAAGACTGATGAGCATGAAGCTGAATCTTCCAAATAATACAAAACGTTTGGATAGTGTTTTTTCAAGCTCAGCTGACAGATACATAAATAGATAGAGATAGATAGATAGATAGATAGATAGATAGATAGATAGATAGATAGATAGATAGATAGATAGATAGATA